>OZ005680.1:2325864-2620864 GCA_963930675.1 Gnaphalium uliginosum | reverse complement strand
ACGCACTTGATCGCATAGAATCCTGACCCTTTAACCTCAGTTTACATTTTGTTAACTTTGACTTTAAACCAGTCGATGAGAACTTCTTAGGATCTCCTTTGTCATCACTCTTTTTCCGCTTTCGATCAGAACCCTTTTCCGTGACTAGCTCCTGTATTTTACCAGAACTTCCATCTTCAGTTAATTGGATAGCAAGAGCATGTACTTGCCCATTAGTGCAATTTGAATCATCTACAGCTTCATTCGTTGGTTTCTTTTTATCTTTTTTACTTTTTCGTGGTTTATTAGATTTCAAAAGTTCTGTGTCACGGCCTCCAGGTTCCTTTTGTTGGTCCTTGTGGGAAAGTCCTGCCACTAAATCACTGCTTTTACTACCATTATCTTCTATGGAAACAACTTCAGTCTCATGAGATACTTCATCTACTTGAAGCAATTTCAATGAATCATCAGGGAACTTTATCGCAAGAGGTTTTAGATGTTGACTGTCACCGTCCATGTTACTTTTTTGTCGCTTCGGTTTAACACTTCTTATGGGTTTAATAGGTTTAACCGAATTAAAATCTATAATACCAATAGCCTTGGTATCCTGTTGTTGATCTATTGAAACTGCTACAAGAGCATTCTGATCTTTGCAAGTATCTACTGATAACTTTACTGTGTTCTTCTTAGGCCTTCCTCTTGGTTTTTTTGGTGCACTTGATTTGATATTTGTGTCAGTGTCTTCTGGAAGTTGAGCTGATTCATTGACGGGATTCTTTCTTGGTCTCCCTCTTGATCTCTTTGGTTGAGTATCTGCAGGTTTTGTTGTTTTATTACTCAAGTTCTTCTTTGATTTCTGTATGAGTGGAGAAATCACATTGGGATTCAGAAGACACCAAATCTGGATGACACCTCTTCCCATCAGAGGAGCACCAATCTTGTGGTTTGGAGACTCGGGAGGATGGGCAGCAATTGCGATGAACTATCATGAAATTACCACTGAAACATTAAATGAATATAGAAGAACACAGCTTTCTTAGTTATGTATGTATATGCACAACAAAATGACAGCCAACATCAATCTTAGATCACTAGTCAAAATCAAACAGATAAGTTATATATTGTTGAAAAGGATGTATACTTATACTTACTTAAGCGGATGATAAATATATTTACCAAAGTGAGCCATAGAAATCTAAGGCCTTGATCACCTGAACATGTTACCAACTCTCTTGGTTAAAGTTCAAAAGATTCAGATTTTAACATTTATGATGCTTACGAATGAATGAAGAGTTCCAACACCATAAGTAGAAAGATGTATTGTCATATTTTCTAACTGATGCCGATCAAGCAAACAACAATTTCGAAGGTGAGGCAGAATTTCTGGTGGCCTCTAGTCACTTATAGAAAAGTGTGGTCAAGCGCTTGAGATCACATAAACAGACCGGGTGTATATAAATATGAGAAACCAAGTGTATAAGTAAGCAATACCTCCAGATTAGCATCACAATTAGTACTCCGATGAACTCTGGGACACCAATCCAATGCCCATACAAGTCCTCCAACGTACATCACAAAATCTTTTCTGAAACAAGATTTAATAAGATAATATATATGGAAGAATTAAATGATACTTTGGGACCCACATCAACACCATTTAGAACAGCAAAAGCTGCACACAATGACTCGTTCACATCATAACAAATAGAGCTCAGAAACCATGTAATACATAACTGATTGGTGCAAGTAGTCAATTTAAACATGGAACAGGCAAAAGAAAAAAAAAAACAAATTGATGACCACAGTAAAAACAAGGATATCAGAAGGTATGACATTTCCGTGACGAGGGGCTCAAAAAGGATTTGTGCCATTTCAAATTATCAGCATATACCTGATTTGAATATTTTTTCTAGTTGCCAAGTATATTTTATATGTTTATTAACTTCCCCAATTGAGAATAAATTTTCCTCTATTAGTGCATAGAGGAGTGATTTTCAGTGAACACAAAAGGCAAACAGGCGTTAGTTTACCTAGGATAGATCTACAGAAACTCAACCTCATTACATCATAAACCTTCACCTCGCCAACAACAATAAATTCAATATCTATATGCAACATACACTAAGTAGGGATTAGCGAATAGATATCATTTTATCCTCATCATATCCTTCGGTTCCTCCCACTTGCACGTGCATTACTGTCCAATCATCAACCCAATTTTGGTCAGATCGGGTTGGTGGGTTGAACTTACTCAACCCAAACACGACCTGAAGTCATAAACGGGTTATGAATTTCAACCCTAACCAAGACACAACCAGCGTAACCCGTTCAGATAAACGGATCCAACAGGTTGGCTGGTTGGTTTCGGGTTGGATAGTTGGTTTCGGGTCTATGTTAACTTTATCAAAAAAGATAAACGGGTGACCTTCTTCCATGTTCATGTTACCCGGGGAGGGCGAGTCTTTTTTGACTCAGATGTACGCGGCTTAACCCAACCGGGGTATTCCCGTGACCGTTTCCAAACCCTTTCCCTAGCCACCCCAAGATGTTTACCCAGGAAGGTGTGAAACTGAGACCTCTTGTGAGGGCATCAGGGCGCCTTACCACTAGGCCACCTTTGTGATGGTTTTTATAAAAAATATACTTTTAAAATTATATTGGTCTATGTGTCAACCCATTTATCCAAACCGAACCCAACCTGAAAACTTAAACATGTTGGCGGGTTGAGAATCCCAACCCTAACCAATTCATTTTCGTGTAGTGTTTTGGGTCGTGTCTAGAATTCTCTTCCCTATGAAATACTGAAGCTGGGGAAGCATAGCTAAAGAAGAAGATTGACTACAGACCTCAAATTTGATGACACCTGATTTCCATCTGATATGTCCTGTATCGTTATTTAACCAAAATTAATAAGCATTATTCTAATATAAGTTGGCACAGTCAGTTGATTACACCTATTTCACCTTAGGAACAGTTGCAGAAGAAAACTGAGTTAGATTTATCACATCAGTGACATCTTTCCTCCCAGGAGTTTCGCTTTGACAAGCAAACCTAACAGCTCGAGGTTCATAACAGAAATATCTCCAATCTCTGTAAGCATAAAAAAAAAAAAAAAGAAAAAAAAGAAAAAGCTTAAATTCAAGACGTGCACACAAAAATAATTGCATAAGCATATAGCTCAGGCAAATAAATAACACGAGTAACAAAATAATAATTATCCATTCACAAAAGCTAAGAAACTATGAAAACACAATTCTTTATTATTTACATTGATGCTTATTGTCCAACTTCATGATCAATGATCAACTTAAATTGTCTTTTTAGTGTATATCCAAGTACTAACAGTTGGTATCTCAGATTCAACATAAGTGACCTAAAAAAAGCACCTACGTTGAATGAAAAGTAGTTTTATGCTAGCACAAAAATGATATGCTAAGTCTCAATGTCATCTCCACAAAGGCCTATTTCAACATTAGATCTTTCTAAACAACGGGAGGAACTATGTCCAAAAAAAAGCATTGATTAGGTCTTAGATGTGAAGTTGATTCGCTAACTAACCAAAGTTTGAAGAATGCTAACTCACACTTACCAGGCATTAATACGATAGTTGAACTCAAGGAGAAGATGAATTCACCGTAAAGGCATGTAAATTTCAACTTAATGGTCAATTTTGAGTGTTCTACATTCTACAATAATCCAATCCCTCATGCTACTATAAACATTTATTTAATTAAATTAAAAAAGCAAAAACAGGGACAACGAGGTTGAAGATAAAGAAAAGCAGCTAAATTTATTTATTTTTTAAAATATTTCTAGGGCATTAGACTTTCCTAGTATTGAGTCAATGGCATTCCAGCCAAAATAAATAAGGAAAATAACTAATTAAGGATTTAAGGATGACATTAGGTGCAAAAATCAACATACTAGCTAACTGTAACGGAGATATATATACATATTGACAAAACAATATATATCTATAATACACAAATATATATGTAAAAAAATTACGTTATGAAAGAGGTGGAAGACGAAATCCGGTCAATTTCCATTTGATCCAACTCGAATTCTGATTCCCCAGAGAGCTTTAGAATCTTATTCATCACTTTTAAATGATTCTCAACTGAATAATCGAATTTTGTAACTGAAATTCCAGGTGGAAGAACTTCATCATTTGATTCATGATCATGATGGCTACCGTAACTATCTCGTTGTTCATCGATCGGAACAACATGTAAATTGAACTCTTTGCTCTTCATTCAGGTGTAATCATACGTGCAATTGAGGTATTTTTGCTGGTACTGTTGAGAATTTTGCCCTAGATTTGTGTGTAGACTGTAGAAGTTACACATAAGGTCATAACTCATAAGTGACCAAGTGATCAAGTCAAAAGCTTGTGATGTTATTACTTAGTTTACTTTACCAAATTATAAAGTCAATGGTGGTTTCGTATTTTGACTTTTTAGAGATTGAATTGTAGACAGTGGTAAACTGGTAATTTCTTAGGGTTAACCTTCAGTTTTCAACTTTTTAATGTTTTAAACGTTTAAACATTTTTTTAATATTTTAATCCTTTAAGTTTACGTTGATTAATTAATTTAAGTGTTTAACCGTAACAAATCAGATGATTAAAATAGATAAAGTTATAAGTAAAATCATCATAAAAGATAAACTTTGGGATTAAATCATCGAACTTTTGAAATATAAACAGTAGATATCCTCGTAAATAGTTAAACCATTAAAATTTGGAACTTGAAAGATTAAATCATGAGAAAAAAAAACTTAAAAGGTTTAAACGGAAAAAAACTGAAACTTTGAAGATTAAACTATTATTAACCCTAATTTATTAAGTCGGATGTTATAAATTTAATGATTTTATTTTAAACTGAGATGGATTACATTATAAATTAAGTAGAAAAACGTGATTGATATATACAATTCTATAAACATTTTAATATTTTTATTTTTGAACAATTATATGAACAAAACTAAAAAAACACGTGTTCTACAAGTGTATTCATCGTGTGACAAACATAAATTAGATTGTGTGTATATTTATAACTATAATATAATGCATAATTTATTATAATTATAATTTATGATTCACGAATTTTAAACTATTCAATCAAATGTCATAAGCGTATAAATTTAGAACATATATAATAGCGATAAAAAAAAGTGCATCACATGCATACTATCCTACTTCTAAATTATATGATAAACACCGTTATAACATAAATTCTTTTATAATTTAATGCATCATATTTGTAAGATGTAACGTTAAAAGTATGAAATATACGCATCTATAAAATTGCTTTTTGTTTTCTTCTAAGTAAGAGTTAAAGTTAATACGATGCTCTTTACTTATGTCTTTTTATCATTTAGGGTATATTTGTGTGACGGACTTATAAGAACTTACAAGAGCTTAAAATTATTTTTTTTTTAAATTCAAGGTAAAAATCTTGTTTGGTACACATGAATATAGAAGCTTATTGAAAAAATAAGTTATAAAAAAATAAGCTACTTGAAATAGCTTATTAAAAATTTCAGAAGTTACTGATATTGAATTTACATAAATACCCATTTTTAAATGTTTTAGTTTGTCTTTTATGTCCTTTCATGTCATTTTATATTATTAAGTTCCAGTTACAGTTCCAGCTAGTTTTTCAAACACTCAAAAAAATAATATAAGATTCAACTTTCAGCTCCAAACATAACCTCTAATTACAAGCTTCAAGCTCCGACTATCAGCTAGTTTTGACAAATACACCGTTAATCAACAAAAGTTCATTTAGACATTTCATCAAACTCCTTATACGCACCTTAAAAAATACATGTGGTTTTTAAAATTTGAGATATAAACTTGAATACGTTTTAAAGTATGATGAAGATGGTGAATATGCATGAATTATATAATGAGAATCATTAAATATAACTAAATCAAACCCTAATTTATATATTATTATTTTAAAAAAAATGATTAATAGTTGTAGATTAAAGTGGAGATATGGTTGTTTAGATGCTATAGAACATCTGTGAAGAAGAACATACGGTGATTAAATAAGGACGGCTGACCCCAGTGATTAGAGGTTAGAGGTGAGAGGAGAATGGAATATGAGAATCCTATAGGTTTTGATTAAATGCGAATTTAATGGTATTTTGATTTTATTTTCTAAAAAGGACAAATGTCAAATAATTATTGGTTTTCTAACTTCTTAACTAAAACAGTTTCTTACATGAACTATTACGATTTTTAAAAGTTGTCAGAAGTGAATAATTTAGTTAGGAAATTATAAATAACGCTATTATAACAAAAATAATGAGTTCAATTTAAATATTACGATCTCTAGAGAGTAAAAGTTGTTTAACTTGTGAGATGATTTCATGTTTCACCGTGTTGTTGTATGTTTTGTTTCTTATGTTATGTAAATTAGTGAAAAGTGTATATTTTTATTATTATTATTAAAGTGGTTGAGCTAAAAACGTTTTGATTACGTATATATTCGAGAATTTCAAGAATTGTCATTTATCAATTTGGATTCTATTCATATTATATTTGAGGTTTGGTTGTTACAGTTTGATTTATGTTTGAGTTTAATTATATGTAATGATATAAACCCATTTCAAATTATTTAAACCAACAACTTAAAATAGAAAATTCAATTATTAATATAGCAAACTATGAGATGGTCTACGACTAGCGGTATGTAAGAGGCCAACTAACGAAGAGCTTTTATGTTCAAGTCTAGTAAAAAAAATATATACGATATACATATTATTTTTACTTACGTTAATATCATTCCACTGAAAAGATAATAACAAAAAAAAAATTAAAATTAAAAAAAACATACTAAATTTGTTCTCTCGTATAGAAAAACGTTTGGCGGAGACGTGGGGATTCTTGGTACGAACAGTCAAAGAAAGACAATGGCTCCAAAGTTTTGACTAAAATAAGTTCGGTGTATGACGTTGGGGTCGAAACTGCTACACCGAATAAATTTGATGTCATTAACTATTAATTATATGAAAAATGCTAAATATGGATTATGAATAAGAAATTTAGACATGAATAAATTGTTTATACCTTAATAATAATCAATCATCCGCTAAATATAACTACTTCCAACAAACTTAACGTATCACCAAGTTTTGCATAAATTAATCCTTAAACATAGCCCTTAAGGCTATAAGTAGAAAAATCCTAATTATAATTAAACATAAGGGTGTGGTTCGAGATAAAAATATAAATTTGTTAGAAAAATAAGAAATCAATGAGAAGATATATCATAATTAAAAACCAGGTGTATTATAGTTGAAAGTCATGTGCATCATGGTTAAAAATCAAGTACATTATAATAATAATATATTTTTCGGGAGTCAAAATCCCGTAGCGACAGTAGCAGTCAGAATTCAGCACCAACAAGTGAGGCGGTGGCTGCTGATTATCAAGCATCTTAATTAAAACTCAGGTGCATCATTACAGGTATAAATCATGTGCATCATAATTACTTCTATCATCTTCCTATCTTTCTATCAAAAAGCTTTTTTGCATTAAATCCGATTCATATTCCTAATTATAATTATAATGATAATTATATATAAATGTTAGTTAATTTGTTAAATTTTTTAAATTGATTGTAATGATGTATTAGGTTAAAAGGAGTTGCATTAGTTGTAAATAACATTCTTGATGATTCATTATTGGGTTTATTGTTTGGTTATACGCTCAATTTTACACTCATTATTTTTGTATGCTCTCAACTTTCGTAACTTCTATTGTATGAGGTGAACTTTCTAAAAACTCTATTGTATGCTCCTAACTTTCATACTCTCTATCGTATGATATGAACTTTTCTAATAGAGTTTTTGAAATGTCTAATTAATATCATATTATTTAGATTTTTTAAAAAGTTCACCTCACGTTACATTTAAATAACATTCATACAAATAAAATGACTTCAAATACTTTCACATGCATCTAATCCACATATAAATCCTAGATTTAAATTAACAAATTATCATTTAAATGTTTTATCTATTTTCTTAAGCAATACTGTAGTGTATTGTAATACTCAGTATAACATTTACAAGGTATTTTTCGTGTGTATACACGAGTTTAAACGCTAGTTAATAAATATATCATGCTTCATAATAAAATAAAATTATCTCATGTAAAGTAAAATCCACATTTATACAATGTTAGAGCGAGCGGTCAAGTTTTTAGTTTTTATTACTATATATTACTAATATAAGATTCATCTTGACAACATCATCATTTAAAATTAAAGTTAAATTGATCAATTAAATTCTTTTATTTTACTTAATTTAAAAATAGAATCTCCTACTTTAAATTATTAAAACATAATTTTTACAACAATTATATTTAATCAATTTGTAGTTTTGGATTTAAAAAAAACTTATTCTACTATACCCTATCCAATATATACCGATTTATAACAGATGTATATCTCTATTAAACTAGAATTATAAATATAACATATTTTATTATAATAATATATTAGTTTTCAAAATAACATTCGGATAAATAAAATGACTTCAAATACTTTCACGTGCATCTAATTCACATATAAAATCTAATATTTAAATTAACAAATTATCATTTAAATATTTTTATCTATTTTCTTAAGTAATAATGTCGTGTATTGTAATACTCCGTATAACATTTACAAGGTATATCTCGTGTGTATACACGTGTTTAAATGCTAGTATATAATATAAAATCATGATCATGGTTGTAAAAGTTGGGATTAATCATCGATTAGTGGGGATTTAATGCTACTCCGACTTGACTAGCTTTAATCCGATTTAATCGCTTATATTTGCAACATTCTTTTATTTCTTCAAACTATTCATTTGCTAATGTTTTCTAATTAGATACCTTACAATTAAATATATTTTGACTTATATTAAATGCTTACCGTTGAAAATTTACTTTCTACACCCTAAATTTCGTATTTTAGTTTAAAACAATATTGCATATCTCTTAACTCATAAAAAACATTATAATTTATCATATAAGGGCTCTATCGATATTTATGAAAAATAATTATTAATTCATAGGACCGTATGCATACATGAATTTTAGGACTAGTAAATACATAATAAGAGAGAAAAAAGCTACTTAATGTATGTGTCCTTCTATTATGCTTAATTATTTAAAAAAATAATTATATATACACGTTTCCATCCAAAAAATAAAATAAAATAAAAATTTAATATATACCTTTTGGCTATATTATCAATAAAAAACAAGTCTTTGTTGGAGTTCTGATCACAAGAAATTGTATATTCCAATTGGCTTACAAAAATATTCTCCATACTCTACCCAACCAACAAAAGCACCAGTTTTGTCCCCACAAAAACCTAAAGACTCACCAATCCCCACCCCATCTTCAGATTCATTCATAAATCTCAGAATCATCATCCACTCATATCTCTCCTTTTTATTTCTAACCCCTAAAAAGTACTGAATTCTTGATCCTCGATTAATATGAATTTCACAAATGGTGATTGTGGGGTCTCTGAAAAAATCATCATCGATACCGATCCAGGCGTTGGTATATAATCTCTTTCTCTTTCTTATTATTTTTATTTTCTTTTAATCGCTATCAAATCAATGTATCTAATTACGTTGTCCAATTAATTTAGTTGATGTCTGATTATTAATGAGTAACGAATTTTCGTCAAAAGGGTTGGATACTAGTTGACAAAAAGGTGCTATCCTTACAATCGGTAGAGTTTAATTGTTTATGAACGCTTACTTTCATTTTGGTCAGGGAATTGATAAAAAAGTAGTTTATTAATTAAGAATCTAAGGTTTTTTAATGTTAAAAAAGGGATGTTTTGTTGAGTGCCGTGAATCTTTAAAAGATATAAAATTGCCTTTTTAGTGGTGAAAAACAAAATAATGTAGTTCTAGCATCATCTATTTCATTGTTGTGATGCTTTAAATGGTAAATCCCATTTTGATAGAGAAAAAAGTAGAAAGTTGAGTATCGAAATGAGAAATTTGATAAAGTTTGGTATCATATCGTTCCATTATATTTTATGTAAGCCGGTAAAAAGTACTCCCTAAATATTAGTACTCCAAAGTCAAAACACTTGCTCATACATTGTTTCTTTATCATCTCTTTTTGATTATTTATTTAGTATCAAGTAACCAGTTTAAAAAACATAACTTGAACGCTTGTAACGTACCGTATTAGGTCACGCTAGCAAGGTACTTACTACTTACTAGCATATGCTGGTTATCTGATTTTGATTATTAACTGTATCTACGCCCGTGTAGTATATATGCTTAACGTGTAACATTTACAGATGACAGCATGGCAATCATGATGGCTTTTCAAACACCAAACTTAGAGATCTTAGGTTTCACAACGGTATTTGGTAATGTTTCTACCAAAGATGCCACTAGAAATGCCTTGCTTTTGGTACTCACTTTTCTCGAGTTAATCTCATAGTTTGTTATGTTGTACGCATAATTGGATCTTGTACATGATCATTTACCGGTTTTCTTGTGCAAAAGGATAGTGTGAGATTGCAGGACGTCCTGGTATTCCTGTTGCCGAAGGTAGCTCTGAACCTTTAAAGGTACATTTCATTTTTTCTTCTCTTATTTCTTTTTAGTCTCAGTTTGATCCTACAAGTGACTCACACAATATGCTCAAACAAACAATAGATAAACATATATCATAAATTTCAGAATACTTTCTGTAGGCATACCATGAGTTTTATATAAATTTCAGTCTATAGTATGTATCCAACTTTTTAAATTTACTATTATATGTAATGAAATTCCTTAGCTGATTACCACTTTCTTTCTTAAACATAAAATTTTGTTAGCAAATCTGTCATAGAATCTGCCACCAATAAGTTTTCTATCTTTTGACGCTTAATGGGACTAATAGTGTTTCTTTCCCATTGTTTTAACATTATATTGACCAATAACTCTACTTTGATAGGGTGGAGTGCCATTGATTGGTGACTTTGTTCATGGTTCGGATGGATTGGGTAACATATATCTACCAGACCCCAAATTAAAGAAAGCAGACGTATCAGCATCTGAATTTTTGGTTGATAAAGTTTCTCAATATCCCGGTGAAATATCTATACTTGCACTTGGCCCACTCACGAATATAGCTATGGTAAGTTACAATTTACAAATGTTTGTCATTACCACAAGTATCAAGATTCTGTCAGGCAGCTAATGTTATGCCAACGTGTTCTTTTGTTAATTTAGGCTATCAAAAGGGACTCGTCGTTTGCAACTAAAGTGAAAAAAATAGTTATACTCGGTGGAGCTTTCTTTGCACTTGGGAACGTTAATCCAGCTGCTGAAGCAAACGTATAACATTTGTTTACTTTTTAAGTGAAAAATCTAGATGTGGCAAAAAGAGTCGCAGGCTTACATTTTGTATAATGGGTCAAAATTGGTCTGGTTCAATTCATGTAACTTTTTAGTTTGGGCTGACTCAAAACACCTTTTGTACATGGTAAATGCCACAAAAAAATACCCAAATTTACCAAATTTCTCATTTCTGGTACTCAACTTTTTTTTTGGATCAATTTACATATGCAAGTTATTTTTCCCATCCTATTTGACCCATTATAAATGAAAATAGCACCTCTGAGAAACATGATACTTCTTCTGGACCACAATATTCATAGTATAATTTTGCTTACAGATTTACGGGGACCCTGAAGCAGCGGACATTGTTTTCACCTCGGGGGCAAATATAGTCGTTGTTGGCATAAACATCACCACACAAGTTAAATTGACAGGTCCACACAAGTCAAACTTTTAAACATTTACTCATCTTTGTAGTCTACAATATGATTAAAATGACTCACTGTGATTATTGGTTTTCAGATGATGATCTTGGTGCACTAAGGCAGTCTGCAGGGAAACATGCTCAATTTTTGTCTGACATTTGTAAATTCTACCGTGATTGGCATGTGAAATCTGATGGTGTATATGGTATATACATATTCAAAATTCTTATGATATGATTTAAACAAATTAAAAACCTTTGTTGCTGTTCTCATGATTATTATCTCTTGGATTTCTTCAGGCATATTCCTTCATGATCCAGTGAGTTTTGTAGCTCTAGTTCGGCCCGATCTTTTCACATACAAGCAAGGCGTGGTTAGGGTCGAGACACAGGGGCTCTGTGTTGGCCATACTCTAATGGACCAAGGATTAAAAAGGTAAAATTTTACTCATATAACATTTGATCAAAGCTTACTGACTTATAGGTGAAAAACATGCTATTATTCAAATGTAAAGTCTTCACAGATCTCATAAAATTTTGAAGCCAGCATCACGCAATACATATTTTATGAAATGTGATTAATGGTGTTTTTAGATTTCCTAACAGATTACGAGATTCCTATACACTTTGCGAGTTTAGGATTGCTTTATATGCTTATTGCTTATTTTTACAACAGCTAAGAAGTTACCATACATTTTCTTGAAAACTGCTTACTGCTCAATATGAAATATGAACTTTAAAAGACACAGCGTAGTATCTACTTAATTTTAAGTAGATATAAGTGCTAAAAATAAGGAATTGTATTCTATGTGACCTCATCAGTCAAATTGACCTTTACTATTGATGTTTAGAGTATGCTTTTCTGATTTTTGTTCATAACAAATGATGCAGATGGAATTCAGAGAATCCATGGACGGGCTATTCTCCGGTTTCAGTTGTATGGACGGTCAACGTTGACGAGGTTCTTAAGTACATAAAAAATGTCTTGATGAAACCGTGATTAATTTTTTGTAAATTTGTCTTTGATTTCCAGTTCCATCTGTTTCTGTGAATTTTAGCCTCTTATTTGCTTACTTTCATTTGGATGCGAGTGGCTATACTTATGTCAAATGTCTTCTAATTTATTCCAAACACCTACGCATCTTTACTTAAATAAAAATAAATTCAAAGGGGAAAATTTGAGGTTCTATTTTTTTAGCATAGTTTATAAAAATAATTGAGTATCTCAATTGCATTATTAGAATTTATAATCCTATTTTTTAAAAACATCAAAATCAACCATAAAGTTAACGGATTAGAATTTATAGTTCTATATAACATTCCTTGATTCATTATTTTGCTAATGAGAAATAATTTCATTTTAACATTTGTATTGAGTGAAAAATAAATAAATTAAAGGATTATAATAATGTTATTATAGTTAAGTATATATAAATTAAAACTAGTTCTTTTCTCTCTAAACTTTTGCAAATATAACATATGAAAATGATGGTGATTCATCAAATATGTTTAAGAATCTTGTACCGTACAACACTATAAAATCATTTTATACCCATAAAAATTGATAATTACAACTTAGTCTGCGAGGTAATAGCTGGCCATGTGTTTCATATGATTTTTTGTAAGCAACAATAATTGGATTTTTATCCTCATGTATGGTCCTATACTTAATAAACTATTAAATATACACGTTTCACAAAAAATAAACTAAAAATGAAAAAACTTATCATAAAAAAACTTATCTTCTTATAAATAAATATAATAATAATAATTTTTAAATTATATATAGGAAACCCATTGATAATGTCATTAATTAATAATTTTCAATTAGTCAATTAGATCCCTCAAGTTTGCAAAATTTTAAAAATAAAACCCCTTAAAATGTTTATTTTTAATTTAAATAACAATAAATAAATACAAATTTATTTATTAGAATCCTTTACGGCAAATTTACTCTATAAATATTTGAATAACATTCTTCTAAGCCGTGAAAGAACTCCATATAACAAACAAGAAAATAATTTTTTCTATATAAATAAAATAAATCTAAATATTATACATAACAAGATAAAACAATAACTATTGTGATAAAATAACGTTTGTATCCGTTTCTTATGAAAAATAACCTTTACATATTGAATTAATTAATATGTTTAAAAAAATAATTATGAACTATTTTATCTTATCTTAAATCTCAAATGTACTATAGGAAGCGAGGTTATGACATTATTAATAAGAATTTTCAATTAAACAATTAAGTCCCTTAATTTTACTTAATTTTAAAAATAACAACCCTTAAAATTAAATAATGATCTTTCAAACGGATTTTTTTAGCATAAATTGGCGACTGCTAAAACTCTTAAATATAAACAGTTAATATTATTTAATAAAACGTTTCAATTTATCAAATATATTGAATATTTTTTTAAAAAAATACGACTTCAACGGGCCGTGTGTATACACGGGAGAGATGTTCTAATTTATCACATATTATACAAGGATTCTATCAATTTTTATAAAAAATAAATACAAATCCATTGGACCGTGTGTATAAACAGATTTTAGGACTAGTAATATATAATATAAGAAACACCATTATAATGTCATCAATTAATAAACTTTCAATTGATCAATCGAGTCTTTCAATTCAGTTACATTTAAAAATAACACCTAAATTTTTTCAATTTTAATAAAAAGAATTAACAACATAAGTATCATAAAATTCTTTGAGATGCATGATTCGAATTTTAAATATAATATAGAAAACACTTATAGTTTAAAAACTTTCAATTGATCAAATAAGTCTTTCAATTTCACTTACATTTAACAATAATACCCCTAAAATTTCTCAACTTAATAAAAAAGAATTTACAACATAAGTATCAACAAATTTTTTAGGATGCATGATTCGAATAACTTGAGTATATAGTTTTGAGATGTTTAAGGTTAATAGTTTATTATTTGAGTAATTGACAACTCTTAACTATGAGAACATTCGTATATGTTAATAATAAGTAAATATATGATTATTTATTTATTTTTTTAGCAACTATTTTTTCTATCGGATTCTTGTTGTCAACTAAACAACTAGATCTATTATTCAGAGTTGATATATAATTACCGATTAGATTGCTTAATATATAGAGACAACCATAAATAATTTAGTATTGCAAATTAAAACTAACATAAAATGTTAAATTTTAATCACATATATATTTTTATACTTATAAAAATCAAATAAAAATTTAACGGTTTAAACGCTAATTACCTGATCACAAGAAATTGTATATTTGTGTAGTATCCAATTGGGCAATTGGCTGCCAAAATATTATACCCAACCAAGAAAGCAGCACTCGTATCTCTCTATCTTTTTTCTTTGACTCATAAAAGTAGTAAATTCTTGATTCTTGATTACTATGAATTCCACACCAGTGATGTTATCCAATGGTGATTGTGAGGTCCCTGAAAAACTCATCATCGATACCGATCCAGGCATTGGTATTTCACTTTTTTTTTTTTTATTTCTAACTCTCATTTTCTTTATTTAATTGGTAGCTAATTAGGTTGTGAAAGTAATTATTATTTGTTATAAGGTATCCAAGCTTTTTTTGTGCCATTAACCGCATTTCATGTATTTATCATCTCATTTCGATTATTTAGTATTATCACGTACTCACTTCAAAAAACAGCATGAATGCTTGCATATTAAGAAGATTCTGGTGAGCTAGTTACTACTAAATAGTTTACGTTGATTATCATATTTTGATTATTAACTGTATTTACGCCCGTTTATTATATTTGCTCAACGTATAACATTTACAGATGATAGCATGGCAATCATGATGGCTTTCCAAACACCAAACTTGGAGATCGTAGGCTTCACTACCGTATTTGGTAATGTTACTACCAAAGATGCCACTCGAAATGCCTTGCTTTTGGTACTCACTTTTATCGAGTTAATCTCATAGTTTATGTTTTACCCGTATGTTGATCTTGTACATGATCATTTACCGGTTTTCTTGTGCAAAAGGATAGTGTGAGATCGCAGGACGTCCTGGTATTCCTGTTGCCGAAGGTAGCTCTGGACCTCTAAAGGTACATTTTTTTTCCTTCTCAACTTGATCTTTATTACAGACACACGATGACGGACACAATATGCTTCAACAAACAATAGGTAGTAAACATACATAATAAATTTTAAAAAACTTTCTCTAGGCATACCATGAGTTTAAAAATTAAAGTTTATTTAATAAATCTGTTATAGCATTCGTCACCAAGAGGATTTCAACCCATTTTACAGGCCTAATCATTTCTCTTTTCCTTTGTTGTTTCAACATAAAACATAATGAACTGACCAATTCCTTGTATACTGTGATAGGGTGGAAAGCCCGAGGTTAGTGACTTCGTTCATGGTTCGGATGGATTGGGGAACATAAATCTACCTGACCCCAAATTAAGGAAAATAGACGTATCAGCATCTGAATTTTTAGTTGATCAAGTTTCTCAATTATATCCCGGTGAAATATCTATACTTGCACTTGGCCCACTCACGAATTTAGCTATGGTAAGTTACAATTTACATATGCAGGCAAGAGTCATTACCATAATTCATGCTCAAGATTCTATCGGGCAACTAATGTTATGTGATTTTATTTTAACGTGTTCTTCTGTTGATTTAGGCTATTAAAAGGGATTCGTCATTTGTAACCAAGGTGAAAAAAATAGCTATACTCGGTGGAGCTTTCTTTACACTTGGAAACGTCAATCCAGCTGCTGAAGCAAACGTATAGTATTGCTTTCCTTCTGAAGTCAAAATTTGAACTGTCGCAAAATGAGGCTAGTGTGCAAAATGAGGCTAGTATGCAGTTTGGATTACGGGTCGAAATGGGTTTGGTTCAATTCATGTAAATTTTTAGTTTTGGTTGGCCAAAACACCTTTTTACAAATAATTCAGGGATTAAATATGATTACAAAACCTATATTATTACAATAATAATCTAACCTTTTGATTAAAACAAATAAGGAGGTAGTATGCATTTTAATACACTTTGGGAAACTTTTAACCCGTTTGACCCATTTGACACGTGTCCTATTTGACTTTATTTATGGAAACTTTAAACCCGTTTGACCCATTTTAATAAACTTTTAATAGCACCTCTACAGGAACCCAATACTTCATCTACACCAGCAAACTAATAGTGTATTTTACTTAGATTTACGGGGACCCTGAAGCAGCGGACATCGTGTTCACCTCTGGGGCCAATATAGTCGTTGTTGGTCTAAACATCACCAGACAAGTCAAACTGTCAGGTCTATTCATTTACTCAGCCAACTTTCTTACATTAACACATCTTTGTAGTCTACAAGATAATTTATTAACATGCTGTGATTTGTGGCTTTCAGATGATGATCTTGCTGAACTAAGGCAGTCTGCAGGGAAACATGCTCAGTTTTTGTGCGACATTAGTAATTTTTATCGTGATTGGCATGTGAAATCTGATGGTGTTTATGGTATATATATATATTCTAATTTTTATGATATGATTAAAATGAAATCAAAACCTTTGATGCTATTTTCTCATGATATCTTCTTGATTTCTTCAGGGGTATTCCTTCATGATCCTGTCAGTTTTCTAGTTCTAGTTCGGCCAGATCTTTTCACATACAAGAGAGGCGTGGTTAGGGTCGAGACACAGGGGCTTTGTGTTGGCCATACTTTAATGGACTAAGGATTGAGAAAGTAAAGTCTTACTCATAACATTTTAAAAAAGGTCACTTTGTCTTGTAGGTCAAACATGCTACCATTCATATCTAAACTCATCCATCATATATTTCTTAAAAAGAAAATTGGAACCACATTATGCAGTACATATGTTTATGATATAAGATTGAAGGTTGAAGGTTTTCTTTAAATACTCCTAAAAGATTATAACAATTCTTATAAACATTGCGAGTTTAGAGGATGTTTGGGATTGTTTAATTAAGTATTTATCTGCTTATTGCATAATTTTGCAACTTTTTTAAAGTAAATAAACAATCACAGTAACCTTTTTTTTTCTTTCTGATTTTTGTTCCTAACAAATGATGCAGATGGAATACAGAGAATCCATGGACGGGCTATTCTCCGGTTTCAGTTGTGTGGACAGTCAACGTTGATGAGGTTCTCAAGTACATAAAAAATGTCTTAATGACACCCTGATTAATTTTGGCTTCCTGAAAAATATCAAAACACAATTGAATACTTTTATTTGCTTTCCAATTCTGTCTGTCAATGTGAATTTTAAGCCTCTTGTTTGTTTACCATCATTTGGATGTTAGGAGCTACTTATGTCAAATGTCTTGAAAACTTATTTGAAACGCCTATGCATATTTGTTCATCCATTTCAAGGGACAAATTACGTATGTTCATTTGTTTTCATTAACACTTGTCACTTTTCTTTTGCGAAAAAAGGTGTAGTTTTTTTTAACTATTGTTTCGACCTTTGGCCGATTAATCTACGGAGTCTGAGCTCACCGCCACACAGACTCAAACGGTAAAAGCCCTCCATTTTCAGAAAGTTGACATTGCCACTTCGGAGTGTTTGCACCCAACGGGATTCAAACTTGAGACCTCCACTATTTAGTGATGAAGCCCCAAGCTTTTTTCGGTTCGACCACCCCGGCAGTTAAAAAAAGAAAGAAAAAGGTCTAGTTTATTTGCAATGTTTGTTTAAAGATTTTGCTTTTCTTATCTATACTACTTAATAAAGAGTTTGGAGTATATGTCTTAATCACTTAAAAAGGGGACACTACAAATTACAATATTACCCTTTCAAATATCTTAATTTATCTTTAAACACATAAAGTTAATGCAATATCTATATCTATACTACTTAATAAAGAGTTTGGAGTATATGTCTTAATCACTTAAAAAGGGGACACTACAAATTACAATATTACTCTTTCAAATATCTTAATTTATCTTTAAACACACAAAGTTAATGCAATAAATTATAAAATTAATACATCATAATTAATTTAGGTTACAAAATAGTAAACCTCATAATTTAATTTCTTTTAATGATAGACATAACTGACATAACATATTGATGAATATTAAATGACAGTTATCATTGTTTTTTTTATAATATGATAAATATTGATAAAAAGTTGGTTATGAGTTACAAATAATTCATTCTTCTATACTCACATATAAAGAATTTGACACAATTAAAATCTTATAAAAGTGATACTTCAAATTTCTTTATTACATATCTATGTATGTTATTCAAATAATAAAAAAATTAAAATTACTACAACATATTGTGTTAGCTAATACTACATCTAATGCAAATAATACAACCATTTAAAGGAATTAATTCTTATCATTTTATAATCATTATTACTATCAATTACTTATATATAATCGATATCATTACTATCTATACTATATTATTATGTCGAAACGAGTAACCAATTACAGTTACACATTGTAACTTATTATGCCTACTATAAACAACACTTGACTCGCAACTTGAAAAGGTGATTGTGGAACCCGAAATTGCGAAACATACAATGTGCGGCATAAAACTACCTTCTCATTTTTTTAACCATTTACCTTACTAATTGCATTAGTTTTCCAATACTATATTGCTTTTTGTTATGCACGACAAACAAACTAAAACACTACTAGAAATAAGGTGTTTAGAGACTTTTTTTAGCGACGTGATGTTTTATTACGTTGATAGTGACACAAGTAACGACTGACGGTCATGTTGTCAGCATCTCAAATAATGTCGTCAAATTCATTTTCAGTGAGCATTATTGCAAAGCATGTTGCAAATTTCGTCGCTAATTTGCGACAATTATGTATAATGTTGCCACTATCGTCGCTATTAACACGATTTAACATGTCGTTAAAGAAAAAATTGTCCGCCGCATTACGCGGGTACTCTTCTAGTTGAACTTTAAAAAGTTTGCTTTTAAAATTGCACTTTACTCTATGTTGTTTGAAAAATGTACGTTTTTGCTAAACGTAAGTTTCCTTTATTTCATTTATACTAAAAGCTATATAACTGATCACTAATTAATTATCTTAACTCTTATAAAAATCTATCTTACTACAAAATAAAACACACCCAAAACTACATATTTTGTTGAACTATTTGTAACAAAGTAGTTAAACCAAATTTTGCCCCCCTTCACGTTCTTTCAATCTTCATATTCATAGTTTACCTACTACACTTTAGCCTTTGAAAGCAAGCACTTCAACTTCCCTCTCAACTCAACTCAAATTATAACAACTCCAACAACACAAATTCATCTACAACGCTCTCTGTTTGCCCTTTAAAAACCTTAAATCTATCAACAAAAATTTTCATTCATTCGTGCGGTTAGGCTATTGTTATGGGTCGTGTTCATTCATCAACAATATTGGCAGAGACGGTCTCATGGTATTGTTCATTGTTGTTAGCAATAATGTTGATTTTGAGTTTCTGTGAGTCATCGACAATAGAAGAAGAAAAACCGAGCATTAGAGTTCAGTTCAAGGATTCATTTCACAAGCCGTGTGACGAGATTTACGTGGTTCGTGAAGGAGAGACGTTGCATAGCATTATAGAGAAGTGTGGTGATCCGTTTATTGTTGAAGAAAATCCTCATATTCATGATTATGATGATGTTTTCCCGGGACTTGTCATCAAGATCACACCATATAAGAACAAATGACGTTGATCGTTTCGTGTTTTATTATGTAATTAGTTAAGGCGAATGAAATGTCCAGTGAAATGGAGACGAATTTTTGTAAGTTCTTGTTTATGAATCTTTTGAAATGAAAAAAGTCATTATAGAAAGTTTTTTATTTTATTTTTATTTTTAAAGAATATATAAATATATATAGAAAAGGTAAAAGTTTATTGTAGTTTATAGAAAAAGGAAAGTAATGGTGTAAAAAGTTAAACAAAACACATGACGTAGCATATAAAAAGTACATGTTTCTTGTAAGTTGTACAATTTCTTGTGAAGAAACTGTACTCGACCATTCACACAATTATTTCGAAAACTTTAAGTTTGAAATGAGAATGAATTTTTTTTTGAAAATAGAGAAATCAATAGAAATGCACCAAATGTCACAAAACTCACTTTTCTCCACGTTTTTAAAAATTAAATATCTCAAGAATGGCTAATTGAAAAATTATAAAAATTGCACCATATTATTTTTTCTCTTCGATTAGACATCTCACATGATATACTTTCGACGACTCATTTGTTTATGATTGTACAATATTAGTAACACATGTGTTACTCGTTGGTAACACATGTGTTACCTTCTGGTATCACATGTGTTACCTTCTGGTATCACATGTGTTACCCAGTTGTTTACAAAACCCAACGAAAATGAAAAAAAAAGTCCATCGAAAGTATACCTTGTGATCTCTAATCGAAGAGAAAAACACGCTGATTTTTATGGTGCAATTTTATTGATTTTTCGACTTACCGTCCGGGAGATATTTAATTTCTAAAAATGTAAAGAAAAATAGGTTTTGTGATACATGGTGCATTTTTATTAGTTCCTCCATTCTCACATAGTATAGTTGATGTACTCGTTTGAACCTAACTCTTATATCTCATGCTAGTTGGGCCTCCATTTCGTCTAGCATCAGTTTATCAGCCCATTTAGGGTCTTTAACCAATAGCCCAAAAACAAGAAGTTTATAAACCTTTTCATTTCCAAACTACTTTTACATAATACGAGTAACATTGTGGGGACACGAAAAATTTCAAATAGAAATACTTCTTGCGGTAAAAACGATAAAAATATAGTTTTATTTTTAATTTTAAGATTACTTATTTTTTTTATAAAGATATTATATTAAAATTATTAGAACTTTATCATAATTTTTTTTAAAAAAATGTGATACACATTATAAAATATTTAGTGTGTATCACAGTATCACATCAAAAAGTTAAATACACAGCTTTAAGTTGTGTATCATATATACATTTTTATATATAAATCAATTTCATATTTAAGAGAATAAAGTTTTAATAATATTGGTATTATTTGTTTTGCAAAAAGTGTACATATGATGAATTAAAAATAAAAAATATCGTTTCTACCATTAGGAATAATTCTACAATAATCCTCCTCGGTGGGAATATCATCGATTAATTTTATGAGTAGATGTGAGAAAATTAATCTTTTTCTAGACCTCTACCTTATTTATTTTCATTTTAAGTTTGATAATATTTGAGTTAGATTAATTTACGAGTCAAGCTGAGAAAATTGATAGTATTTGTTTTAGCTCGTTTAGTTTCTAGTTAAATGAATTAATTAATCTTAACAAATCAAATGACCTAGTTTATAATTGAGCTTGAGGTCAAGCTATTAAACGAGTTTATCGATCTTGAATTCGTAAATGACAACTTGATCTTGTAGATTAATTCATTTAAGATGTATAATCAAATAACTAAATGAACATTGAATTTGAATTCGTATAATAATAATAGATAATAGATATTCAAGATTCAAGCTCAACTATAATTATATAGTTTGTTCTTGTTCCGGTAGTCCTTAAACGAGTCGAATCCGAATTTCATGACCATCAATTTTATTAAATGGTTTCTAAAATACGAGTATAAGAATACCTAGTTCCAAATATGAATCAATGCCTTAACACGTTGACTATTTGTTGTTTGTACATACACTAAAAAATAAAAATAAAAATAATAAAATGGGACAACAATCTCTCTTCTCTCTTTACTATTATTGGAGGAGCAAATATATGTAAACACTGTGAATTTAAGACCTTATGAACTAATCTCATCCCTTCAATAATTTAATCTAAATAATTAGAGTCATTGATCAACTTAAACATAATTGTTTAGGAAATATATATAAATTATTAGAACAAATTGTCTAAATTGCCCCTATTTTTTCATTAGTATACATACAAATTTCCTTCAATTTGAATTTTCAAATTAAAATCCCCTTAAAATCGGTTGACGAAATAAAGGAAGTTTATTATATAATCAAAAATTTGAATTAAATGTAATCTCAATTTCAACCAATTAGTGGTTTAACACGTCAACACCAGCTATTAAAAAAGAGATTTATTTTTATCTCCGAATTTATGTAGAAGATTTAATTAATATATTAGAATTAAACTTACCTTTTTATTAAAAAACTTTCCCTTTTTTTTAATATACACATGTGTAAATAAAAATAAAAATACACAAATTCAAATCTATTTATGTAAGTTTATTTTATAGTAACATGTTTACACAGTGATAAAAGTACAGAACCCGTGGGATTGTTTTATAGTAATAGTAGTTACATGTATCCTTTAAAATACTATAAAATTCAAATAAAATCAATTAACATTTGTTATTTTTCATGTATTCAATATTGAGAGAATATCTCTCTTGCTGTTAAAAGAAGATTATGATTTTGATTTGATATTAGTCTTCAAGAAAATTGAAATTGAAATTTTAAAAATGAAACACTGGCACATTTCCCTTCAAAATAAACACTTAATTCTCAACCACCATCCCTATATATATCTGATTATATAGCAAGAGTTTGCATAATAATCTAGCACAATCACTTCACAATACATAAAACAATGGCCACTAACGATGGATTTACTCCCTTGAATCTTTTCCATAGTAGAAGGGACGACTGGAAGGTTCGTATTAAAGTTTTAATGTTGTGGTAAAATAATCTGATAATAATTAACCTTAATTTTTTTTTCATGTTTTAGTCTGTAAATTTTACGGGTTATGATCTAGTGTCCATAAATTTGAGTAGAGAATTGTTCACATAATTTTTACAAAATTACATTTATAAATTTAAGTAGACCAATAAAATAAGAAGACAAAAACATAATAGAGAAAAATTAAATTGTTATCATTGGTGCACGTCACTTGTCATATCATTGTCTATAAACTTTTTTATAAAATTTATGTGAGTGCGGCAAACATCGGTTCCCGTGTGCTATTATTGTTCCGTTGGATATTCATACATCCAACGGAAAGTAAGCTCGTGCTGATCCGTGAGGTTGGTACATCCACCGGTTATTCTAACAACCTACGTTCGTACACTCCCGCCATTATTTTATTTATTTATATTTTTTATTATTTTATTTTACACTCCCGAAAACCCACTAGGGCTGCGATCCCATCAAACATTATTTTACAGTAATAAAAATCTCTTATCCTCTGTTTTTCAACCCAAAAATTTGTTTTTCAAGATTCAATTGAATTGGGTTTTATGGATTCCACCAAAAATGGAGGAGGTTTACGGAGAGTGGTGTATGTTGTGTTTATGGGTCAATTGGTATCTTTTTCAATGGCTCTCATGAGTTTTAACTCATCCCTATCTGCTAATATAGGTTCATTTTCCATTCTCTTTAACTAATTTTCTTCATATGCATATATATTTTATCTGTAATAATTATATTGTTTTGTTTTTGTGTTTTGCAGGTGTTAATGCACCCTTTACACTTGCATTTTTTGCTTATGTGGCTTTAACATTAGTCTTTGGAAGCATCTTGTTGTACCGTCGTCAAAAGTTACAAGTAATCTTTTTTAAGCATGTTTATTTTTTATGAAGTGATTTGTAATTTCTAAGTTTTTTTCTTCAAGATAAAGTGTGTAGGTGTTTGTTTTATTTTATTTTTGTTTGTTTTTTGATGTCGCAGGTTTCTTGGTATTGGTATCTCCTCTTAGCATCTGTGGATGTCCAAGGCAATTTTCTTGGTAAGTAAAAACAGTGCAAGATTTTTTTATTATTCTGGGAAAAAACCAATTTGATCAAGACTTTGAGGTCAAAATGTTAATTTTCAGCTTCACAAAATTGGCATGAAAACTCTAATATATATGGAAAAATCTGGTAGCAGCATTCAATGTGATGATATAGTTTTTATGTAGTTAACTACTTAACTGTTGGGATTATATTTAAAGTTTTAATCCATTAAACTTGAACTTGTTTTAATGTCTTTGACCTGAAAAGTCAACCGTATGAGCAAATCAAAGATAAATACTTGTCTGCTGTTGTGTTGCAGTAATGATTCTTGTGGTTGGTTGCAGTTAATAAAGCATACCAGTTTTCGTCAATAACAAGTGTGACAATACTTGACTGCTGGACGGTTGTTTGGGTGATAATCCTCACTTACATGTTTTTGGGAACAAAGTATTCTTTATGGCAGTTTTTCGGGGCAGCTCTTTGTGTTTCAGGGCTATGTTTAGTTCTACTTTCCGATTCTGGGGTCGGTGGTGGAGGTAATGATCCAAGTCCAAAGTAGGTAACTTTGCATTTCTTGAGGTATTGTGCTTTCAAGTGATATCTGTTTTGGTATTTCAGGTGGCTCCAATCCTATTCTGGGTGATATACTTGTAATAGCAGGGACATGTTTTTTTGCATTTAGCAATGTTGGTGAGGTTAGTATTAGTACATGTGGTGATTTCGACCACTTTACCAATGAATGGGTCAATTCAGTTTTTTAGTTTTTGTTTTATTTTTTTTTGTCCTACAAGTCGAAGCTCACCACGTCTGTTTCCACGTCTGTTTTTATTACATACTACCTTCTATATCACTTTGTTAGAAATTTAGATTATTGCAAGCCAATATAGATAATTTTTCTCGTAAAAATGGACAAAAAAGTGTTTCATGTCAACCCAACCTAATTCAAAAACTACAAAATCTCTCTCTTGACCAGTTTCCCCTCCCACCCAACCCCCCTGTCCACCTTCTAGTGCTTATCTCTTTGTATTCGTAATTCTTTTCTATAAATGGTGGGAAATATAATTCTTATTTCTGGCATCTATTTCCATATGCAGGAATATTGTGTTAAAAAGGCTGGTCTGATTGAAGCAATTGCGATGTTTGGTTTATTTGGAATGCTTGTCAGCATGTTGGAGATGTATCCTTTTTTTGTTAAGATGGGGCTATAAGTTTATTTTCCTAGTAATAGTGATGTTTGGTTTACTGTACGTCACTGCATTGGTTTTCCATAACAATCCCTTAGGGCCATATTTGAGAGGAAGAATCTCGAAGTGGTATCTTGGTCTCCAGAAGCTGTAAGTGAACACCTTTTATATGTTCTAAATCAATCTTTAAAGTAAAGGGTTAAGTGTCTGAAATTATATTAAACTTACCCATAATTCTATTGTATATCAAACTTTACAAGTTTCTATACTCTATAGTCAGTATCAAACTTTTAATTATAGCTACATACAATTGCAATAACTAGAAGTTTATTAGAATTTTGGGTAAAACTCGATACATTTTCATATATTTAACCCTGTATTGTTTTACCGTTGTTTTTTAATAAAAAGTTTACTATGATATCTTATTTCAGATTTTAACTTTTGCTGGTTTCGGGATAGCAGGGTTTGCGTTCTCTTCGTTGACCCCTATCGTTCTACAGGTTCATTAAGTTCCCCATCTTAAGAATGTGAACAGAATAAAAACATGAAATCCATATTGATTTATTTCTTAATAAAACAATGGTTGGATCATGCAGGCAAGTGGAGCCACACTATTAAATCTCTCATTACTCACTGCTGATATGTGGGCAGTGGTCATTCGTGTTTTTCTATACCACCAACAGGTAATATCTCTGAATTCCGCATTTGTACTCATATGCCTTTGCAAAACTTGGTCTAACACCATTTAGGCAATAAGTTAAGCTTGAGTCCGGTTTGGGACTAAACTGGCACCAAGCCTGTACCATACAGTCCGGTTTGTCTTGATCCGGTCCCGTTTGGTTGGCTTGGGCCATTGGTACATTGACTCATATTAGAAGGGTGTTTGGATGTGCTCATGTGCACTTGAAAGTGATTCCGTGATATAAAATAAACCAAACACCCCCTAACTCGTTTACTTTTCCATTTTTATTATTTATTCTTATAATTCTTGCAGGTGGACTGGTTGTACTATGTTTCGTTTTTATTCGTTGGTATCGGGCTTGTCATATATTCAAAAACGTAAGTTTTGTCCTATTATTGTATTTGTCATATCATTCGTCATGTCATTAATTTTGCGACCGTATATGAAATACTACTCCATTTTACAGGGAAAAGCAATCTAATGAGTTACCAAAACTTGAAAGTCACGATGCCGAACAACCATACAAGCTGCTACTAGAGGAAGCACCCTGAGTTTAAAGTTGAGGCCATGGTGCATCAAATATATAAAAGTAGACGTGTATGATAGCAAACATATAAAACATTAGTAATTTGTTTGTAATAAGCATTTGTAGGTGTGGAGGGTGTTTTGGCCTAGGGACTGCATATTTTAGGGAGTTTATGGCCTATTTGGGCCCTTGTTAGTGTTTGGGCCGGATTGTATATTTTTTTGGCTTATTTCAAGTGAAATTTGTATTTTAGATATACACCAAAATGTGTTGGCTTATTTCATATGTTGTGGCTCTTGTGGTTAATATATCCAAAAGAATTGAAACAATAATTGTTTATTTTCTAACTTCTGTATTCAGATTTTAAGAAGAAAATATGGCCTTGAAGGTCTACATTAATGTGTTGGTCCATCCAAAGGTCTTGAACCAAATAGTCCAAAAACAAGAAGTACCTTGATAAACCTTATCATGTGCAACCTACATTCCAGATAATAACATTATAGTAGCGTGCATCGTCACGAAAATAGGCGTATAATTATGGTTTATTAGAATTCTACTTCCTTTTTCGAGTCCGGACGTGATAATATTTGAGTTCGAACAATTTTACCAACTAACCTAAAAA
The DNA here is from genome assembly GCA_963930675.1 of Gnaphalium uliginosum. Classification (NCBI taxonomy): domain Eukaryota; kingdom Viridiplantae; phylum Streptophyta; class Magnoliopsida; order Asterales; family Asteraceae; genus Gnaphalium; species Gnaphalium uliginosum. The sequence continues at coordinate 2,593,355 of OZ005680.1, read as the reverse complement.
AAACCATTTGACTCGGCACGTTTAATCAAGCTCCAAAAGTTAAAATATGAAGATTCGATAAACTTAAGTTCACAATCTTCTTATGTTATTATAATCAATAAAAAAGTAAGCTTATTAATTTTATTATATTTTTAGAAACAATACGGTTAAAAAATAATACTGTACGTAGATACGTACACTCCCCGCCACTGTTTTAAATATTATTTGTATTGTAATGTAATTAATATCCGCTGAATTGCAGAGTCCCGAAAACCCACTGTATGATCCATCAAACATTATTTTATTTAAATTTTCTTTGAAAAGCGTTATTTAAAATCTCTTATCCTCTGTTTTTCAACACAAATATATATGTATATATTTTCAAGATTTCTCAAGATTCAATTATTTTGTGTTAAATGGATGCCACCAAAAATGGAGGTTTTTGGAGGGTGTTGTATGATGTGTTTATGGGTCAACTGGTGTCTTTTTCAATGGCTCTTATGAGTTTTAATGCATCTTTATCTGCTAATCTTGGTAAATTTTCCGTTATATTTGTTTCCAACTTATTTTCTTCATATGTAGTTTATTTGTAATATGTTGTTCTTTGTTTTGTAGGTGTTAATGCACCCTTTACACTTGCATTTTTTTGTTATGTGTCAGTAACATTAGTCTTTGGAAGCATCTTCTTGTACCGTCGTCAAAAGCTAAGAGTAAGCGTTTTTAAGCATGTTTATTTATTGATAAGTGATTTGTACACGACACAAATGATCTGTTCGTTAGGCAACAAATAATTGTATTTGGACATATTTACCACTATAAGCTTTTTGTTAAAGTAGTGGCAAGTTTGTCAAAACACAGTAACTTGTTTTCTACGGATCAAATTCTGTTGTATACCATTTTTTTTATTTAAGTATTAGATGTTTGTTTCACTTTTTTGGCAGATTTCTTGGTATTGGTATCTCCTCTTAGCATCTGTGGGTGTCCAAGGAAGTTTTCTTGGTAAGTAAAAGTAGTTCAAGATTTATAGGAAAAACCAATTAAAACAAGACTTTAAGGTCAAACATATACTTTTCAACTTCACAAAATTGACATGAATCTTTTTGATATAGATGGAACAATATGTGATGTAGATTGAAAATAGGATAACTAGATTAAACCTCTTGATTCTAATGAATACCAGGGAAATCTTTTCTAAGCACGTTGATTCAAAACGAATAACGCGATTAGGTAATATTCAACTCAATTGTAAACGAAAATTGAGAGAAAATTCGATTTCTTCAAAACTCAAAACTAAATGTTCCTAGCTCAACATGAACCCTAAATAACAAACCAAAATTTCGAATTGGGCCTAAAAATAAAACGGGCCCAACATAGCCCAAAACAAAAGTCCAAAATAAAAAATAAAACATAAAAAAGCCCATAACTTCTTCTAGGAGTCGTTTTTGGGCCCGGAAGTTGGGTACGGCGGGTTACCAAGAGATGGGCCTCGATCCAAGCTTCGATTTGGCAGGTCGCGGGCCTGAAACGGAGCCCCGAAGCCCAAGTTATGGCTGTTTTTGTGAAGCCCGTTTCTTCATTCGATCTTGGACCTCCATAAACATCAATGCCCGATCTTCAACGCTTGTGCCCGCATCAATGCGTCAGTAGCATAGAATATGATAAAATAGTTTCTAGATACATAACTATTTAGCTTACACTGGAAATTGTAATCCATTACACGTTGACCTTGAATTAAGATCTTTGACCTGAAATTTCAACAACAGTGAACAAATCTATGAAGAATATGTGGGATCTGCTGTTACATGTTTCCAATCATGACTATTGTTGCTGATTTCAGTTAATAAAGCATACCAGTTTTCGTCAATAACAAGTGTAACAATACTTGATTGCTGGACGCTTGTTTGGGTGATAATCCTCACTTGCATGTTTCTGGGAACAAAGTACTCTTTATGCCAGTTTTTCGGGGCTGCTATTTGTGTTTCAGGGCTATGTTTAGTGCTACTTTCGGATTCCGGGGTGGGCGGTGGAGGTAACAATCCATGTCCAAAGTAGGTAACTCTGCGTTTCTTGAGATATTGCGCATTCAAATGATATCTGTTTTGGTAATATTTCAGGTGGCTCCAATCCTATTCTTGGCGATGTAATTGTGATTGTAGGGACATGTTTTTTTGCATTTAACAATGTTGGTCAGGTTAGTGTTAGTACATGTGCTGATTTCGACCACTGTACCTATGAATGAGTCGATTCAGTTTACTATTTTATATACATTTTATTTTATATTTGTCTTAAGAGTCAAAGGTCACCAAACGTGTGTTTTTAATAAATGCTACATTCTCCAGCACTTTATTAGAAAAATAGCTTATTGTGCCAAATTTTAATAAAATTTCCTAATAAAACTGGACAATAATGTGTTTCAGGTCAACCCAACCCAACCCAACACAGGTCAACCACTTCAAAATTTGTCTGTTTTGACCCGTTTCCTGATCCACCTGCCCATTTTTCCACTTCCTAGTGTTTCTCTTTGAGCTTTCAATTTCATTTTCTAAGAAAGGTAGGGAATATAAATCTTAATTCTGGCAACTATTTCCATATCCAGGAATTTTGTGTTAAAAAGGCTGGTCAGGTTGAAGTAATAGCTATGTTGGGGATTTATGGAATGCTTGTCAGCATATTGGAGATGTATCCTTTTTTGTTAAGACGAGCCTTTAAGTTTATTTTGATAGCAATAGTGTTATGGTGATGTTTGGTTTACTGTCATTGTGCTAGTTTTCCATAACAAATACAATCCCTTAGGGCCATATTTGAGAGGAAGAATCTCGAAGTGGTATCTTGGTCTCCAGAAGTTGTAAGTGGACGCCTTTTATATGTTATCAATACTATCATTCAACTAAAGGGTCAAGTGTCTCAACATGTATCAAATTTTACCCAAACTTCTATTGTATGTTTATAGTAAAAGTTTACATTATATGCATCAAATTTTCAGCTACCAATGACGTGGCACTACTTTTTGATGACATGGCAAGTTATGTGGCTGCTACATAAGCAAAATAACACATTTTCAGACAAGTAACCTAATATTGTTATACCATTGTTTTTACAAACGATTTACCGTGATCTCGTATTTCAGATTTTAACTTTTGCTGGTTTTGGGATAGCAGGGTTCGCATTTGCTTCTTTGACCCCTGTCGTTCTACAGGTTCGTCAAGTTCCCCATAGAAAAGAAAAAAAGAAACATGAAGATAGTATTGGTATATTCTTAATAAAACAATTGTTGGATCATGCAGGCAAGTGGAGCCACCCTATTCAATCTCTCATTACTCACTGCTGATATGTGGGCAGTGGTTATTCGTGTGTTTTTATACCACCAAAAGGTAATGTTTCCGAATCCACGTGTGTGACTCAATAGGCCTTCGCAAAACTCGGTCTAGCATCATTGAGGCAATAAGCTAGGCTTGAATCACTATCTCAAAAACTTGAGTCCGGTTTAGAACAAAACTGACACCAAGCCTATACTATGCAGTCCGGTTCTCAGTTCCAACATTTTCATATTTTTGGTTCTAGTTCGCTCTCTGTCATGTGTAGTTTGGTTTTGGACCATTGGTACCCTGACTCATATTCAAAAGGCGTTTTGCCTCTTTGGATGTGCACCTGAAAGAGTGTGATATGAAACTATCAATCAGAAAATTAGTTAAATGACCAAACACCCCCTAACGCGTTTCATTTTTCCAAAGCTTTAACCTTATGATTCTTGCAGGTGGACTGGTTATACTATATCTCGTTTTTATTTGTTGGTATGGGGCTTATCGTATATTCAAAAACGTAAGTTTTGTTCTATTGCTGTCTTTGTTATATTATTATTCATCACGTCATTCATTTTGTGATCTTATATGAAATACTTCTCCATTTTACAGGGAAAAGTATTCTGGTGAGTTACCAAAATTCGAAAATGGTGACGCCGAACAACCATACAAGCTGCTACCAGAGGAAGCAGCCTGAGTTTAGAGTTGAGGCCATGGTGCATCAAATTAATTCATAAAAGTAGACTTGTATGGTAGTAGACATATGCAACAGTTGTATGTTTTTATAGCAAATATAAGCATCTGTAGTGCATGTGGTACGGCCGTACGGGTATTTGTGCTTACGGTTTACTGCCTTTTTAAAAGCCAAAACGCCTTTAAAAGTGTCTGGGATTGCATATTTTTAGCTTATTTCAATGAAGAAATTATGTTTTTAAGTACACCTGGACTCGAGGTTATAAATGCTTATTTCAGATGTTATAAGCTCTTCAAAATAAGCTTTCCGAAACACCAGAATCCAAACAATAATTGTTTCATCGTACCTTCATGGCCAATTTCAGATCCATTAATTTAGTTGTAAGAATCAGTAAGTTTTTTTTTTCCATGATGAGTTTCTTCCCTCCGTTTTGCAGTAAGTTTTAAGAAGGCCCATTTTAAGCTGAATGAGATAACGTCACTTTTGTAGTATTTTTGATGAACGAAATACAATATACAATAAATACAATGTAGTATTTCTGACGAATTGGTGAAGTCATTCGATCGGATTTGTTGATTTTTACGTACACATTTTGTCATATTTTGAAAAGGTAGCCTTCCTAGAAGGCTAACTTCTTAATCATGTAGTTGTGCAAATTGTTAATGTTATGTTAGTGCATAAAATAAGAGTAAGGATATTTGAACTTATAAAGTTAACCTAAACACTGAGTTAATCAACTCATTCTTTAATATACACTCAATCCGTCTCGGTCAAATATCCACGTTGACTATGTACATAGTTTTAGAAATCTTAACTAAGTACACTTTTCTTCAATCAAATAACATTTCTACCTACTAAAATTTCTTTTAATTGGTTACTATATTAAAATAGATACTTATTTGAAACAACCTAACACTAACATTTGAAATGAAATTGGAGGAAGGGAGTATATGACATAGTTTCTCACTCCTATTATCATATTTTTCAATTTTTGATTTGGTTTAAAAAGGTAAATTTGACTTTTTATATGTGGATGGTGGAGGTAAATAAATATATACTCTCTCCGTCTCACTTTTATTGTCCCGTAGAAATTTTTGTTGGATTTAAGCTATGTTAGATGAATGTCAATTTTGCTTTTATATTCAAGGCAAATTTGACTAGAAATTTTTCTGAAATAAATGATTGAGAATGATAAATGAGGGTAAATTGAGAAGTTTGATGATTTTTAATAGTTATTTTTTGCAAGTAGACAATCTTTTTGAAAGAAACAAAAATAGTAACGTCTAACAGTAAAAATTGAACGGAGAAAATAATTGCTATAGGAGGAAAATGTTTAAATTAATTTAATCGTTAAAAATAAACAATCAAAATTTTTGGTGAGGGAGGATGACATAAGGGGCCAAAGGTGGCAGTGGCCGATATATTGGAGGAGAATGGTATCTACCTTCTACCTATTGTATAAAGAAGACTAAAATATTGTAACAATCGTGAGAAATTTACATGTCAGCAATGAACAATTCATAACTGTTCCCTTGAAGAAAATGTGGTAGCAATGATCTTAGTGTATCTAACCTCCATACCTCATATGTACTAACTACAAGGAGTGAGGTAAATGTACGCTTCATATGCACCATACCTCATATGTACTGACTAGAAGGGGTGATAAGAAAGCTAAGAACAAATGAGTCTCCATTTAAATTATCCATCAATTAACATTCTTTTTGTTCAAAGCTAAAGGAAAATAAAAAATATTGTAAGCTCCTGGCTCTATCCTTCTATTATATTCATGAATTACAGGTAAGGTGAACCTCATACATTAATAACATTTTAATCTAGGTTTTTGACCATGATCTTCTAACGTATTTGTCTTACAAACATATTTATGTGGATGTTTCTAATTTGGATTCTTTTGGTGGCAACTAATAGTAACTTCAATCATTTTGGGGGTGCCCAAAACGTGTTTGATAAAATGTCTGAGAGATATTTGGGTATGTGATTGGCTTTTACCGCCCTTCCTCTATTACGGTCGCAAAGTTTTAGCAAGTTGTTACATTGTAGTTTACCTATTATATATATATATATGTATATATATATATATATATATATATATATATATATATATATCTTGATTCTTGATTCTTGATTTCTCAATGTACAACACTGATATATGCATATAATTTCACTCTTTCAGTCTTTGTGTTTAGTTTATAACTGGATTCTATTGATCATTTGTTCAGTTTTGCAGGTAAGCTATCTCCATAACTTATCTCCTCATATCAATATTTGTTTATGGGTCTTATTTTTTATGATTTTTATGGTAATATGATTTGATGGATTATCTTGAAGAACCACGATTAACTTAAACTTTTACATTTTGCTATAGAAAAATGATTTTTTTTAGTGTGATAAATTTAGTTTGTAATTGTATACTATTTTAAGTTTATGAACTTTTAAAAATACTTCGTAAATAGTTGAGCCAACATTAAAAAGGTGAACTAGCTTTTCCATCGAATTACTTGTTATTAATTATTATTTTTCTTTTCTGTAGTTTCATATCTTGGTAAAGTATTCATGAATGTTTCTAAAACAACTGTCGAAGATCTAGCAAGTCATCTATTAAACGAAATGTGGGCTAATAATGAGAGATGCCGTCTAGGTGTTCGACCTTCATGTTCCTGTATACATTCCTTCATATGTGTAATTAGTTATGTTGTAAACAAGTATAGCTTCTAATGTGACCATGAGTTATTGTTCTCTCAGGTGCACTACTTGATGGAAGGAAGCTTTTTCAAAACAGATTCGGATGTAAACTAATTCTTGACTGTTTTTCAAGGAGGGTTTAGAGGGTTGTGGAGGGTTGGGTAATGGGTCAAAACGGGCATGGCTAGAATAATATATAAAAAATGACACTATTACATAATTGACTTAAATTTTTGAATAAATAGAGTTAGAAGGTTGTTTATATTGTAAATAGACTTCAAGTGATTTTTAACTTGTTGGGCCCGTTCCCCTTTTAACTATATATTGTTTACTCGACCCATTTGAGATAATCTAGAACCTAAATCATGCCATTAATAGTAAACGGATCGAAATTGCCACCTCTGCTTCCCACTGTGAAGTACCACAAATATGTTATATGTCTGAATGACATGGAATTTGCCTTTTTCTAATGTGAGGTTGACAAGTAATCCATTCATGCATCTTGTGTTTATTTTCTTCTTCCTATATCTAAGTTAGTTTCAAGCATCTATTGTATATTTACCAGCATTTATTGTTTTTAGGTAAATATCTCGTTTTCGTCAGTTTGTAACAGATGATTAGCTAGACTACACGGACCAACCTCTATGCATAGTGCTCTTAGAAATGCATTTGTCAACGAATGATGAAGAAGATTAGGTGTTGTCAATGGTCATAGGCACGAAGGCTGTAATATTGAAGAAGAATTGTTTGAAGATCAACTTTCAATACACGTGACTTCATTTTATAGGCTAGAGATTGTAAAAGTTCATTGGATTTTAGTACATGGAAACTGGATATTTTGGCATATTGACCTTCAACTTTATGCATTAGTTGCTGCTATGATTCTACTCTTGATTAAGTGATCACCATAGTTGTTACCGAAGCCTAAAATATAATCTTGTTATTGATGCCTAAAATATGTAGTGAAATATATCACCTTCACCTCTCATCATAATCATCCTTTCAAGTGTTATTGTATAATATGTGTTGGTTTCTATATACACCAACACGTTGCTTCTTCGTTATCCTGCTAATAAGAACACATGTCTATTCATATGCAAAAAATATATAAACCATCATGGGTCGTGCTTAGCACGCCCCAACTAACTACCTAGTTTACATTATAAATACTAACAATTTAGAACGAGATGAACATTAACGCTGCCAATGTGTTGTTGCCACGTTTGCTATTTCGTAAATAATATATATATATATATATTATTCAACAAAATGTGTGCTTCTGGCCCAACGGAAGGAAAGTGACTTGAGAGTTTTTTTTTCTTTTTTTGGGTTGACTCTATTATATATTCCATCGTATTAGTTTTTATATTTGGTCTGCATATAAATCTCTCTCTTTCTTTCAGGTTCTTCATGGTCACTTAATCATCATTTGCACTTACTTTTTCAATTTATGATTTGATCTTCTACTTCTTTAATTGTTTGGGGTTAGATATGCTTTCGTTTATATTTTCATTCTTAACGTTTGTGTTATGTGTTCTTATAACAGATTTTGTTTGAAAATCATATACTGGTTTTCGGTTTATAATAGTGAAGGTTGAACGAAGAGGATGATGATTTTAGCCGTTAGATAAATATAAATTATGAAGGTAAATAGTTGGGTTTTATTTTTAAGATACTAATGAAATGATTGTTTTCTATTCTTATTTTTATTAATGATTTGTTTCATTTATGTTTTCGACAACATAGTTTGACGCATGGTATTTTGCAGGAAGAAATTGTGGAAACCAGCTGAGAGGGTTATATATTTTAATGGTTTATATTCATTTTGTCAAATACGTAAATCGCAATTTGTGTAGAAATTACTTGTAAATTTTTTAATTTCCCTTTATTGCATATATATGAAATACGCATAGTATTTCAAAAAATATTTTCAATTTCTTAAAAAAGAAGGAAACAAACCGGGTATGATAACCTTGAGATATTAGTTGTTAATTCCCATGCAAAAACATTTTTGTTTCTCATTTCTTATTGTAGTGATACTAATACTAAAGGGCTTTGCTGATTTACTATCTTTTTCTTCTAATATTGGTTTTAAACTACAACTATAATATTAATCGCATTAATCTCATTGGACCATATTTGATTTGTATGCAGGTTATATCCACATATTAGTTCTTATTTAATAAAAGGTAAATTAATTTATACAATATTTTATTTTTAATGATAAAAGGAATAAGAAAATTGAGGTAACAATATCTAAGTGACTTGATGCACAATTAAAAAGTTTGTAACAAATGTGTTATTGCCGAAAAGTTTTTTCATGAGTTTATGACTATGTCGCATTAGACGAAAATACCTTTCAACTTTTTTTTTTTCCATTGGAGTGAACAAGTTTTTTGAGGATTTGGTAATTTTATAGAAAAATTATTTCCATAGAGTATTATAATATATATATTTAATATAACTAACTATTAACGATCCCGCCACAACGTGCGGGCTACGTTCCCTCGTTTAGTAAAATTACTCGCCCTTCCGTCCCGTTAATCTGAACAGAAAAAAAAAACCGTGGTTACATTTAACATAGCATCTTTAGTTTAGCGTTCAAAACAAAATGATAACTCCATTGTTTCTCAAATAGTTATAGGTAACAATAAATTAAAGAGAAAAGACATAAATGGAGGAAAGTACAATTGTTTTGTCCACTAAAATATGTAGAGTCGAACCTTTTTAGCTTAAATGTATGTGTCTTAACTGGTACTTTCGTGACTGTTATAAACTTGTTTTCTCCGTTTATATCACGCCTGTCTTGTTCATGTAGACTACAGCGCATCATGTGATCGGCCAAATGGTAAGATGAAATATTCCTTGTACCTCAAAGTTTTTATATAAACAACATAATTAAAGTAATTAAAATGTGAGTTGTAAACATCCAACACATACGAAAGAGGTTTTTGTGTTTCGTTCACAGAGAACACTACACAGTACTTTTTTCTTTTTCTTTCTTTCTTCTTATCACATATTATACGCAACCTGCAGTTTCCATCTTAGCCAGTTCAGCAGTCGCCCAATGGACACTGTTCTCGCCTCTTAACTAGTTTCCTTCTCAGTATCCCGCAAACACCATCTCTCACGTCGTTGTGTCTTTTGAACTGATGAATAAAACATTTGTATGTTATATCACATAAACAATTTGTTATTCGATTAACCCAATTAATAAACATGCATACCCAGTTCCCAACTAAATTCGTGCCACATTATCCATCAACAAATTAGATAAAACGAATTGACCACTAGTGGTATTATATAGCCTCTCCATGGTGTCCAACAACAGTTTTAATGATGAATCTTATTTTGTTATTGTGCAGGCCAGTAAATAGCAGCAGATATGAATTCATCAGAAATAAAAGAAATAGCATTAGATATAACTAAGTTGACAAGCACAAAAATGGAGGAGAAGATGAATTCATCAGAAGGGACAGAAATGGAGGAAGATATGAATTCATCACAAAGCATAGAAATGGAGGAAGCAATGAACTTATCACAAGGGATACAGATCACTCGGTTGAGCAGCTCAGAAATGGAGGAACAGATGAATTCATCACAAAGCACGGACATGGGGATACAGATGACTCGGTTGAGCAACACGGAAATGGAGGAAGAGATGAATTCATCAGAAAGCAAAAAAAGGGGGTTACAGATGACTCAATTCACCAGTACAGAAATAGAGGACGAGATGAATTTATCAAATATAGAAATAGAACAAATGTATACTGGAGCGAATCCAGAGGAGGCGGGGCCTGGTCCGGAGCCATCGTCTACGCCTTGTCTAGATCTACTTAATGGTATATTCTTCTACATAGATGTTTACCTACAAAATCCTCTTTCAGACATACACAATTTTTCTAATAAAATTTGATCGAGTTATATTTTAAATAATTTGGAGGAGCTGCATGAAAGCAGATTTTATAGTTGGAAAAAGTACCTTATTTTTCTTAAGATGGAGATGGATTGATATTGTGTATTTACATTTGAGGAAAATAATATAATAATATAAAATAAAGATAAGGAATTAATTTATTAATATCACAGAGTGCTAACATGCTTCTGTACTTACTTTGAAGGAAGTAGAGTAGACTACTTTAGATATTGTGTTCCTCTGTTTCGAGCATCAATTGCTGGAGATTGGGCTGCTGCTGAAGCCATACTTCTTCAACACCCAAAACTGGTACGGTACGCCATCACTGAAGATTACAACACACCACTACACGTTGCAGCTTCAGTGGGAACCACAGATCTGACGGAAGAATTCATGGAAAACCTTGTAGGAATGATGGATTTGGATGACCTGACACTGAAAAATCGTTATTCCAACACAGCCCTATGGTTAGCAGCTGCAGTTGGAAATGTCAAATTTGCTCAAATCATGTAGGAAAAGAACAGAACGCTTCTGCACATCCGAGGTAATCGAGGAACGTTTCCATTGTATGCTGCTGCTGTGTATGAGAGAGATAACATGGTTAGGTATCTATTTGGTGGTTCTAGATACTTGATAGATGATGATGCCGGTTGGACACCTACACAGAGGGGTTTGTTTCTCCAGAAATGCATAGAGTGTGATATCTTTGGTAAGTAGTTAAGTCATAACTTTTGCTTCTCATTTGTTTTGCTCTGCATTTCTCAGCGAGTAGTGGTCATTCATTGCTTGATCATCGTGATTCACAACCAATTATTGTTCAGGTCCAAGGAGCAGTCACTAACTCCTACATACAGCTAAAATAAAAATCATCAATACAATTTTATTATTATTTTTGAAACAGAAGAACCAATTTGAACAATCGATTTGAATCCAAACCAGTTAGTAAACAACTGAACAGCAAAAAATTGATTCATCTTTGTAAATTTAAGTTTGTCCTTCATTTACCAATTAGGCAATGATTTTTGTTGGTTACTATCTTGTGGTTCAATTTATTTTTGTAATATGAATTTTCCTAGCTCATTGATCAAATCATATCTTTTGTAGATATTGCAAGGAAAATTGTGGACCTTTACCCGGAATTACTCACTAGCAATTGTGAATCTATACTGAGAATTCTGGCTGGAAAGCCAAACGCGTTGTGTACTGTAAAAAGGAGTACCATCAAAAGAATCATTCAGTTTGCTGGTAAGCTTATTATCAATATAGGTGTGTAATTACAGTATTATTTAAATGCTTTTTATGAATCGTACGGTATTTGGTAATATTTATGATTAAATATCCTTGGTTGCTTTCACCTCTTAAAACTATATGTATGGATGTAGGACCTGATGAATGTGATAGTGATGTGTTGAAATTACTGAAACTTGTCTGGGAAACTGTTGTCTTAGAAAAACCCAAGCCAGAAGTTGATCGTATTCTCAGAGGGCCTCCTGATGATGCTTTGAGTGACCAGATTTCGACAAATATACGATACTCATCCAGAATATTATTTATTGCTGCAGAGGCGGGCAACACCAGATTTTTGGTTGAGCTCTTTCAAAGCTATCCTGATCTAATATGGCAAAAAAATGATGATAACCTTAGTATATTTCATATAGCTATAATGCACCGTCACCAAGGTATCTACAACCTACTCTACGAGGTAGGATCATTGAAGGATCAAATAATCCACCTCATGGATCAAGATGGCAACAACATGCTTCACTTGGTTGGGAAGACTTCAAAGGAGATGAGACCTCATATGGTTGAAGCATCTCTGGTAATGCAACGAGAATTATTGTGGTTCACGGTATGACTTTAGGCCCCAAAGTTTTCTCTTATTTTCCGTATAGAAATAACTATCAAAGAATTGGGGACTAGAGAAATCATCTATTAGACTGCTTGTTTGCTTTGTAGATTAAATCCTGCTTCATTAACATATGTTTTTAGAACCGACACACATATGCATCTTGAATAGTGATAAAAGTTGTAATGGGTAATCTTTGCCTTAAAATTTTATGTTGTAGGCGGTAGAGAAGATGTTACCACCTATTTCGAGAAAAAGGAAGAACAAAGCTGGTCAAACACCGTACAAGTTATTCTCCGAGAACAATAAAGATATTGTTTCCCGAGGTCTAAAATGGATGAAAGAGTGTATGGTGGTGGCTACCCTTATAGTCACTGTCGCTTTTGCGGTAGCCTTTACAGTCCCCGGTGGCTACAGTCAAGATTATGGGCGACCGTACTTCCTTAAGAGGTCTACCTTTATAGTATTTGTTATAGCTGATGGTATTTGTTTATTTTCTTCATCAGCTTCACTCCTGATGTTCCTATCAATCCTCACATCTCGTTACAATCAACGTCACTTCCTGTACTCATTACCCAAGAAGCTGATGGTCGCTTTATTTTTCCTTTTCATCTCTGTCTTGGCGATGATGGTCACCTTTAGTGCTAGCTTCTTTGTGCTATACCATAAAGGATTGAGATGGATAGCATTAGTCATTTCAGGATTTGTTGCCATCCCGGTCATCATATTTGCTATGTTGCAAATTCCTGTTTTGGTGGATATATGCCGCTCTGTGTACGATAATAGGTATCTCTTTAACCCTAGGAGCCGCATGCTTTGCTTCCCACAACGTGACTCAAGTGTTCTTCACGTGGCTAGGTCTATAATTAATAAAGGTTTCCTTAAAACTAAGTTTGCTGTATTAATGATGTTGGGTTACGTGTTTCATTTACTACTTTACGTACCCATTCGGATTGTGCGTATCATTGTCAGGCCCGGAGATGAGGGGGTGCCCAATGGGCGACCGCGCAGGGCCCCCATTTACACTGGGCCTTCAAATTTTGCACATAGTTCATATATATAGGTTTAGTTTCAAGCCCATTTTTCATTAACTAATCTAATAATCTGGATCCGTTACATACATGAGAGTGTTGATTATGAGGAATTGATCAACAACTTTGCGCCATGAATGCTTCGAGAGTTGCACTATTCAAATAATAGATTTTGATGCATTTTGATATGAGAACATTTTTGAATTTTTTATGTTTATAACAATTTTATAGTAGTGATGAACATTTTTTGAATTTTTTATGTTTACACTTCTTTTGATTTTTATGTTTATAACAATTTTATAGTAGTGATGAAAATTAGGTGAAACAAAGCTATGAACATTTTTTATGTGATATATGTATATGAAAAAATATATTTAAAGGGGCCTCTTTTTGTTCAACCACATATGAATCACATGTTGGATTTGGGTACAGCACATGACACTTTTGATTTTGGTTTCAATTCAGCTTAATTTCGAATCTAACAGGCTATTTTTACTTTTAGTTTGGTTATGTGTTTTGTTTTGTGGATGATATGTGGGGTATGATGTTGCAATTCAGCCCAATAATATGCAATTCCTGGTTCAAGAAAGCAAATGTCATGAAGAAAATTTGAGCAGCATTTGTGATGTCAAGATCATTTTGTACACTTCCCTATTTCAATCAGACCTATTGGGTCGATTAAGAACTGTTAAGTTTTTTGATATAACTACATCTACTGAGGATTTAATTTGAGAAGGAGTTATCAACAGAGTGCAGACTCTAGAAAAAATGGACTAGGACTAAACTCAGGAGCAAACTATTTCTTGCTTTAGTAAATCAATGTTACTCAACAAACGCAATTATACAACTATTCAACTACAAAGAACTTACAGGTTTTTACTAAATGGTGAAGCTAATAAATCCTAAAAAATGTCGGTGAGGGCATATATAGAAATAGATAGATATCTAATCTGAATCTTGATTATTTCCGACACCGTTAATCAAAACAGTCACCAAACCCGCCCCAACCCCCATCGAGGATTTTATCTGGGATCTACATTAGGCCACAGTTCCCCAAATCCAACCCATACCCCTTTATCAATGTAAATCCTCGAAACCCAACCCTATTTGTTTAAGTTGTTAACATTAGGCTCCCTGAGCCTCCCTGAACCCGATTCAAATTCCCATTTTTAAGCCTCGAAGCCTGCCCCAAACCCGATAAGCCATCCCCAAGACCCCAACAAGAGCCGAAAGTCTCGGGGTTTCAGGGAAACCCGTTGGGTTCAAGGTTTTTTTGCCATGCGTAACACTAATGTAGCCGTGACAATAATCATTTTTCCAATCACAAATGTTGAGCATGAGTACCTCTATCCATAATATCTAAACTAAAGCAACGAGAAATGGACAATGACAATTATTTTTAGTGTCCATGAAATATTTTCTCCTATGCATTCAACGGAGAATAAGAACATGAAAATGATACACCAACTAAAAAACTTACAAATCATTAAAAGTATCTAGAACAATCAAAACAGTTTAAAATACAAAAGTCATTAAGGCATTTCATCAAACACCTAATTTCTGTGTTATATAGTAAGATACAATACAATCTTATTCAATCCAGATTAATCAATTACGCATAAGATGGCTTCAATTTCCAATAAGTATCAAACAAAAGCAATCAATTGAATTATTATTCTAAATAAGTCGCTAGAGCAGAATTTACAGAACACTAACATTGCTTAGATTGAAATGAATTTACGTACAATTAACCTCGATAAATATATCAGCCTGCGAGGAAGTCGGAAACGGAGCCGGACGATGAATATCAGGTGCGGCTGGACGGTGACGGTCTGGGCGGCCGGAGACGATGAATCTCCGAGAGAGATTAGTAGGGTTTGATTTGAAATGAGTTAGAACTATAAAGAAAACCCCGCGCTTCGCGGCGGGGCAACAGAGTAAATATATTTAATTGATAAATATGATATCTTTTTAAAAAAATAAAAATAAAAGATGCTAAAGTATATTACAAGTAATATTTATTTATTAATCCTACTGACATTTCAATTTCAAAAGTTTATTATAAATAATATATCACATTTCTCATTAAAAAAAAATGAACTTAACAAAAGTTTTATCAACAAAAGAATTCAAAGTAATTTCGTTTTACCAACAAATAAATTATTGTTTCATTAATAAAAATAAAAAGCAAATAAGGTTCGATTAGTTTAGTCAACAAAAAATTAAAGTGTATTTTTATCAACAAAAATACACTAATAATCTACTCCTGTATTGCAACCAAAATGAAAATCGGGATCATTTTGAAACTCGTCTCCTTACCCGAATTTGAAAAAAAATCTAATTTTGAGGGTTGCATTCTCTATTTTCAAAAACCACATCCCTTAAACAAACATTTTCTATCATTCTTTTTCGTTCCCATTGTCTTTTCATTTAACAAATCTTTAATCCAAACACATTATAAATTATAAGAATGTTAAATAAACTATGATAATATTATAATAACAAACAACTTCTGTCATTCCCATTGCCATTCTAAGTTTTCGACATATTAAAATAGTTAATTCAAACGCAATGACATGAAGAATGAGCAAACTTCAACAATAATAATAATTTTTAGAGAGAGCAATAACAATGTAAACGATCTATAATGTAATAAGAGGTAAGAAATTAACTATTTAAACATTAACAATAGTTTTATCTTGGTAGTTATAACCGAATTGCTATATTAGTCTTGACAATCATCAATTTTTAAATTCCTATTACGTATATGAAAAAAGCGTACTTATCATTACTATATATTATTTACTATTATGAATCGTACATATATGTGTGGGGTATAGTGTGGAATTGAAGAAAAAAAATAGTGTCCATGTATTTTGTCGATACATAGATTTCACGTTATATTTTTATTGACATGTATGTGTATTATTTATATCTTTTGGATTGTACACATATCGTAGTGTAGTTGATCTTATTTGCTAATACTTTTAAGTTATATTAATCTATAACTATTGTAATTTGAATATACATAGACTTATTCGAAACATGAAAAAGAGAAAGATGATAACATGTATAAACTCTTGTTAACAATGTATTCAACAAATAAACTAACTTGCTCTAAATAATAAAAGTATTAGCATTTATGATATTAAAAGGTTATACCATAACTTTAGTCAAAATATATAGATTAACATGTTTACTGAAATAAATTTGGACATACTAAAAATATTTATTGAATCAAATTTAATTTGATAAAGAAAAGAGAGTTGAGATACAAAGAGAAAAGTTGTTAAAAGAAAGAAAATTAAAAAAAGACAAGAATGAGTTTTGAAGCTCCAACACAATTTTGAGAAGAATGTGAACAGGCGCCCACAAAAAAAAAATTGGCAGCAAGGTTCGAACCTGCACCAAATTGAAGACTGAGGTCAAATCTGGTGGGCGCAAACCACTGACCTACAAAATGACATATTATTTGTTTCAAATCTAAAATATATAACATATAACATTTATATGCCACAGTCAATTTTAAATGGAAATATTACTCAGTTTCTACATTGTTATTATTTAAAATTTACGTCGCACGTGGCACATACGGTTAAAATGACTGTATCTATTCTATACTATTATATAAATCATTTGTACGAATAGTCTTGATCTTTAAAAATGGGACAAGTTGAATTATCTTTTTACTTAATACAATTAATTATTATTTCTTCGTAACAATTATAAATTTATTTATTTTTAATAAATATGTACATTAAATATCTGTAACTTAATTTTAACAACTTTTAATTGTAAAAATTATGGGAGCTCATTTGAATGATGTCGGGTTATAACGTTGAGGTTGAGGTGTAACACCCCACTTTCTAAGTATCATTTTATAATCGAAATATCGGAAGCGTCTGGTCAAAACATACTTTTATAATATATGCTAAAGTTATATCGTTTTAAAAAAAACATAAAACATATATCAGTTTGGGTGTTATACAGTACAATTCCCATCATTATGTATCAAAATAAAATCAGAGTAGCTGGTCGTCAAACATCCCATTAAATCAAAAGCTTCTTGCTCATCCCCTAATCAAACATTAACCTGCAAGAAGTAGGGTGGTGGGATTAGCACACGGCTAAGTGAGAAGAACTGTAACCAACAGTCTAACTCAGAAATAACAAATCTGTTTACAGCGAATAATCGTAAACACACAACGTCAAAGAGGACCGGTGGTTCCTGAGGTATCCTCCAAGGAACACTTAAAATCAACTGCAGGCCAATACAGTGATTAACCGATAGCTTGTTACTATCTTCACCAACAACAGTTCCTATCAACTATGTGTATAAGGAACCCCTGTTTGACCAAACAATAGTAACTAAGCCCAACCATTGTTGACCTCTGAATATACATATCACATATGCCCAAAGGCCAAATATCACATAATCCATAATCATCATGGATAATATAAACAACCCAGACTAAACAGTCTATCAACAGTAGTATTACATTACCCGTTGTAACCAAACATGTTACAACTAAATCACACTGAGGATCACATATCCACTCACCTGTCAATCTCAATCCAACAACTCAGAAGTCTTATATTACTGAGTCTTCTGCTGATCTGAGAATACAACAAATAATGAGTTAGTAACTCATTTCATAATCATATAACATATTTAAACAAGCAGGTAAATTCTTGAAGTCTAAGAAAACAAACGTTCAATCCGAAGCGACATCAGAAAGTCCCGAAACGAGGTTTAAAACTGAAAAATGTCATTTTCGACCCTTAGATGACCCCGAAAGGCCAAAAACTGCCTAGGCTCTTAGAGTAGAGCCTTGATTATTGGGTCGTTTTCGAGTGACCATGCGAATCTCGGCCCAATCCGAGTTAGTGAAATTTGTCACTCAGTCGCTACCCTGAAAACACTTACGCAATATCAAAATTTGCAAAATAAAATTTTAAAAATCTCAGTTCGCAACAATCTCGGTTCGATTCGCAGCAAACTCAGTTCGCAGGAATTCTCGGTTCGCAGAACAACTCAGTTCGCAGGTCAACTTCACTTCGCAAGACATCTCACTTCGCAAGACAACTCAGTTCGCTTCGCAATCAAGCTCTGCGAACTGAGTTCATCTTCAATGTTGCGAAGTTCATCGCTGAACCCAGAAACTTCGAACTGAAATCTTTCAAAACTCACGAATTCGACTTCCTATCATTCAATTAAGCTTCCTAGCAACTTATATGCATCAAATAAGTTCATATAACGTCATTTAAGCTTCAATTTATATCAACTCGTGAATTAACCATTTTCATAAAAATACAATTATAACCACAAACACTTACAGGAACAAGATGGTGATTTGATTATGTTACTCGAATTCCGTTTTTGAAACAAGAAAATGATAACACGAATGATTCACGAATTCACATAAGGTTTCTTCAAGTTTTTGAGGTTTCGGTTCGCAGGAACAATTTGAGAAGATTTGAGAATGTTACAGAATCAATTTGAGAAGGTATGTATATATATTTATTAATCTAACCCAATACCATTACGATTTAGTCCCCTTCTTAATCTATTGTCGGGAACCTAAAACCATTTTGCGAAAACCAAATATTTTATTTTACCGTCAACTAGTTCGGTTTAAATCAATGAATTATGTATTAGTCACAATAATTCATTTATTCATTTTACTAATATTATCAGACATAATAATAGTAAAATATTTCCTAACACATTAAATAAGAATTTAAAGTTTAGGGAAATTACCGGAATACCACTAGGCCCTTAAAGTGGATGTTACATGAGGGGTCAAAAGTCAATTCTCAACTCAAACTCGAATTATTTTTATTTACAGATTGACGGGTTCGCGGGCCTGAAACGGAGCCCTGTAGTTTAAGTTAGGGCTAGTGTCGCAGGTAGCGACACAGAGCCCAGTGCGACACAAGGCTTGTGTCGCAGTATCGGGCAGAAAGTCGGTTTTTAAGGGCTAATTGTGTAATTAAGTGTGAAGTTAAAATAAAAATATGTTCCAAAATATTCCAGAAACCAGAATACATCTCCAGGTTCTTA
Organism: Gnaphalium uliginosum; assembly: GCA_963930675.1. NCBI lineage: Eukaryota > Viridiplantae > Streptophyta > Magnoliopsida > Asterales > Asteraceae > Gnaphalium > Gnaphalium uliginosum. Next base: position 2,573,826 of record OZ005680.1, on the reverse strand, counting down.
TATGTGTGTGTGTTTGGGTGTTTTAGAGAGAGAAAGTAAAGAAAACTAGAGGAGATCAAGAATTAAGCTTGGAAAGTGATTGTTGAAAGTGTTTCTTAGCAATTTCAGGCGGGTTAAAATGAGTTTGAATGTGTTTTGAATGGATTGTGTGTGTGTGATAATCATTTATTGAAACTGGTTCGAATTTGGGGTATTGAAATTACCCAGAAACTTGTTAATCTCAGAAGGTTTCTGCTGCCCTGTTCGTCATTGCGACACAAGGCTAGTGTCGCAGCTTGTGTCGCAGTGATGGTGTCGCAAATTAAAACTGTTGCTTTAGCGACACAAGGATTTGTGTCGCTAGTTTCCACTGCTAGTTTGTACTGTTGCTTTAGCGACACAAAAAGTTAGTGTCGCAGCTTGTGTCGCTAGTTTCTACTGTTAGTTGTAATTGTTGTTTTAACGACACTAAGAGCTAGTGTCGCAGGTTGTGTCGCCATTATGTATTTTTCCACTGCTAGTTTGTACTGTTGCTTTAGCGACACAAAAAGTTAGTGTCGCAGCTTGTGTCGCTAGTTTCTACTGTTAGTTGTAATTGTTGTTTTAACGACACTAAGAGCTAGTGTCGCAGCTTGTGTCGCTAGTTTCTACTGTTAGTTGTAATTGTTGTTTTAGCGACACTATATTAGTGTCGCCATGATAAGTAGCGACACTAGGGGTAGTGTCGCAGAGATTAATTAATATTTTAATAAGAGTTAATTAATACGAACGTCTCGACAGGTATTTCAGGTAGCAAGTCATAAATATCTGAACGCCGTCCTCGAGGTAAGTAGTAGGAAAGGAAATAATTCAATTGTCTGATTTTATTAATACTAATTGTGTTACGAGGTGGCACCAAATAACGATAATTAGATCACGTGTGTGGTTAAGTATCGTATATCTGAGTTGAGTGGTCAATTGCTGAGTGATCAATTGTGCCCATGAATATGTGAGTTAAGTGATCAACTGTTGAGTGATCAATTGTGTCTAACTGTATGAATTGCGTGGCCAATTGCTGAGTGATCAATTGTGCCGATTGAGTATATGTTGAATGTAGTAAATGTATGATTGAATGATAAAGACAATAGATGTCTGGTTTATTATAATATTGTGAATGCATTTTCCTTTACTTACTAAGTGATGTGCTTATGTGTTGTTGAATGTTGTGTGGATAGGTACGCTTAAAGGGATGAAGGGCGGGGATCCGGGCAAACAACCCGAGAGCTACTAGTGATGAACTTACTATGGCAAGATAGTAAGGAGTCGATCTTGAAAATTATGCTCTGTATAAACATATGATATTTTGTGAAAGTAATGTACAAGTTGTGTCGGACAATGTTAATGTTTGTTTATATTAATATATAAAGTGTTTTGTATAATGTAATTGAATATTAAAAAAAAAATCTGGGACGTTTCAAGTTGGTATCAGAGCATTGGTTTAAGAGATTCGAGTATCCATCATTAGGGGTACTTGAACTTAGACCATGAGATGAGTTTAATGAGCATGATGAGAATGTGGTATATTATGAGTTGATATTTGAGTAGTTGTTATAACTGATGAGATGTGATAATTTGATGAATGTCAGGGTATTGTGGGAGTATTATGTAATAAAGATTACGTCTGGCCAACGTAATAATTATTATATGAACTCATACGATGCCATGACTGATGTGTGATGCTAAAGAGAATTGCGAAAGATAGACTAATATGTAATGAGAATTTTAGTCTATTCTAATGTATTTGCTGATAAACCCTTTCAGTATAAGATGGAAGGGAAGAATTTTAATGAGCGTAATACCGATAGCCCTGGACAAGGATATACGGAGAATCTATCGTCTATGATTACAGACGAGATAAAAAAAATTTTAATTGAAGAAGTTGCGTTGGCACAAGAAAGATCTCTTCCGTACCTGTTGGAAAGAATTACTGAAACTGTCAGAGATGTTCTGGCAGATGAGTTGCAAAAGAGAGATGCAGAGAAGTCTGAAAAGAATAGTTTAATGAAGGAAGAGAAAAAGAAAGTGAATTATAAAGATTTCGTAGCATGTAAACCTCCCGAGTTTGAAGGAGAGACAGATCCGATCAAATGTTATCGATGGATTTCTGAAGTGGAGGCAGCGTTTGCCATTTCTGAGTGTCCGGATAAGTTAAAAGTAGTATATGGTGCCAGTTTATTAAAGGCACGAGCAAAAGAATGGTGGGACGTTTAGCGTCAATCCATGGGAGAAGAACGTGTTGGTAATTTGTCTTGGAAGGAATTCAAGGATGTGTTTGTAATAGCCTATTCACCGGAGGCTGAGTTGACCAAGCTTCGCCGAGAATTTCTGTTTATGAAGCAAACGACAGAGACTGTGAATGAGTTGATAGGTGTATTTCTTGATAGGGCCCGATTTTGCCCAGAATATACTGAGGATCCGAAGAGATTGATGTATCATTTTCACTAGGTATTAAAGAAAGAGATTCGGCAGTTTGTGGATCCGAGTCGTTGGAATAAATTTGAAGAATTCGTAAATGAGGCAAGAAGAAGAGAGATTGAGATAAATCGGGAGGATGACGGTTCCTCCAAGAGAAAGATTGAGTCAGCTGGAGGATCTTTTAAAAGATTCAAGACTAGCGGGAGTTTTAAAAGAGAGGATCGACGAGAAGTGCCTATGTGCCAGAAATGTCACAAGAAACATTTTGGGAACTGTGCGGGCGACAAGAGGTCGTGTTATCAATGTGGACAAGAGGGCCACATCAGCCGTGATTGTACAAAGACGGTACGAGTATGCTTTAATTGCTATGAACCTGGGCATATAAAGAGTGAATGTCCGAGATTGAAGAGTTCAACAGGTTCTAGTGGGGTAAAGAAAAATGATGAGAAGAAATCTTCAGATCAGTCAAGAGTGAAGAGTCGATCCTTTCGATTGACCGCGGATGAAGCGAAGACTGCTCCGGATGTTCTTACGGGTACTTTTCTTATTAACTCATTACCCGCTTATGTATTATTTGATTCTGGAGTTTCTAGATCCTTTGTCTCTGAAAACTTTAGTAAGAGCTTTCAATTAATGTTAAGTGAGTTAGATACACCCCTAGATGTTGAGATAGCAGATGATCGTGTTATTTATGTGACCAAAGTTTATAGGGGGTGTCGAATAGAAATTAATGACGAAATGTTTATGATAAATCTTATACCAATGAGAATGGGTGAATTTGATGCCGTTGTGGGCATGGATTGGCTGAGTAAACATGATGCTGTTATTCGTTGTGACAAGAAAATTATTCGCATCAATGCTCCAAGTGGGGGAGTAATAGATATATATGGAGAAAAACCTAGACTGTCTTGGTCAATTTGTATTTATGCTCGTGCTAGAAGGCATTTGTCGCATGGTTGTCAGGCATTTTTAGCTCACGTTATTGATATGCGAAAGAATGTGATGAGTATTGAGAATATTCCGGTCGTAAATGAGTTTCCTGATGTATTTCCAGAAGAGTTACCTGGTGTTCCGCCTGAGAGGCAAGTAGAGTTTCGAATTGAGTTAGTGCCGGGGGCTACTCCTGTTGCTAAGACCCCTTACAGGCTTGCGCCGTCAGAGATGCAGGAAATGATGAAACAAATACAAGAGTTGTTGGAGAAGGGGTTTATTCGTCCGAGTAGTTCACCATGGGGAGCACCTGTGTTGTTCGTTAAAAAGAAAGACGGGAACATGCGTATGTGTATTGATTACAGAGAGTTAAATAAGGTAACTATTAAGAACCGTTACCCACTGCTGAGAATTGATGATTTATTCGATCAGCTCCAAGGTGCTACATATTTTTCAAAAATTGATTTGCAATCGGGATATCATTAGTTAAAGGTGAGAGAAGGTGATGTTCCTAAAACTGCTTTTAGAACGCGTTATGGGCACTATGAGTTTGTGGTAATGCCATTCGGGCTGACAAATGCTCCTGCTGCATTTATGGATTTGATGAACCGAGTTTGCCGGACGTTCCTCGATAAATTCGTGATTGTGTTTATTGATGATATTTTAATATATTCAAAAACAGAAGGGGAGCATGAAGTGCACCTAAGACAAATATTGCAAGTGTTACGAAATGAAAAGCTATATGCTAAATTTTCAAAATGTGAATTTTGGCTTCGAGAAGTTCAATTTTCGGGGCATGTGATAAATCAAGAAGGAATTAAAGTGGATCCAGCCAAAGTGGAAGTAGTAATGATGTGGAATCCTCCTAAAAATCCAACAGAGATTCGAAGTTTCCTGAGATTGGCAGGATATTATCGGAGATTTATTTAAGATTTCTCTAAGATTGCGGCTCCGCTTACAAGGCTTACGTGTAAAAATGGCAAATTTGAATGGAATGAGGAACAAGATCGAGCCTTTAATATTTTGAAAGAGAAACTGAGTCAAGCACCTATACTAGTACTTCCTGAAGGGACTGATGATATGGTCGTATATTGTGATGCGTCTCGCGTGGGATTGGGCTGTGTGCTCATGCAACGAGGTAAGGTAATAGCGTATGCCTCGAGACAACTAAAAACACACGAGAAAGGATATCCCACTCACGATCTAGAATTGGCAGCGGTGGTGTTTGCGTTGAAAATTTGGAGGCATTATCTCTATGGAGTAAAATGTACGATTTATACAGATCATAAGAGTGAATTTCGAGCAAGTGAAAGAAGCTCAACAACGAGTGCTACAGAATGGTGACTTTAGAGCAGAACGAATAAAAGGTCAAGAACAAGATTTTGTTAATGATTCTCGTGGATTGAAAACCCGATACGGTAGAATTTGGGTGCCGAGTTCTGGGGAAATAAGAAAACTTTTACTTGATGAAACTCATAAATCCAAATATTGATCCATCCTGGTGTTACAAAGATGTATCATGATTTGAAAAGACATTATTGGTGGCCAAGTATGAAAAGAGAAATTGTCAGATACGTGGAAAAATGTTTAACATGTTCACAGGTTAAAGCTGAGCATCAGAAACCATATGGAAAGATGAAGCCTTTAGACATTCCGATATGGAAATGGGAACATATCACGATGGATCTTATTACAAAATTGCCGAAAACGTCAAAGCATCATGATGCCATCTGGGTAATTGTAGATCGATTGACTAAGAGTGCATTATTTTTGCCGATAAGAGAAGCTTCATCTTCAGAGGTGTTGGCCCATTTATATGTGAAAGAAGTGGTGGCAAGACACGGTGTACCAATATCTATTGTCTCTGATAGGGATAGTAGATTTACATCTAGATTTTGGGCAAAATTTCAAGAGGAGATGGGTACACGTCTTAATCTGAGTACAACTTATCACCCCTAAACGGATGGTCAGAGTGAACGGACGATTCAAACATTAGAAGATATGCTGAGAGCGTGTGTTATTGATTTTGGAGGGAATTGGGATATGTATTTGCCGTTGGTTGAATTTTCTTACAATAACAACTATCACTCCAGTATTGAAATGCCGCCATATGAAATGCTTTATGGAAGAGTATGTATAACTCCAATCTGTTGGGATGAAATTGGGCAACGTGAATTGGCTAGTACCGAAGTTGTACTGAAAACTACTGAACAGATAGATCAAATCCGAGCCCGTTTAAAAGCTGCGCAAGATAGACAAAAGTCGTATGCAGATAAGAGAAGGCGTCCACTAGAGTTTAATGAAGGAGATTATGTTATGTTAAAAGTATCTCCGTGGAAGGGTATTATTCGATTTAGAAAGCGCGGGAAGTTGAGTCCTCGTTTTATTGGACCATTTAAAATCTTAGCGATAGTAGGTGAAGTGGCATATCGCTTAGAATTACCGGATGAATTGGCAAATATTCATAATACTTTTCATGTGTCATATTTGAGGAAATGTTTAGCCGATGAGACAACCTACGTTCCAATGGACGAAATTAAAGTAGATGATAAATTGAATTATATTGAAGAACCAATCGAGATACTGGATGAGAAGAAAAAGAAGTTAAGAAATAAGGAAATCCGAATGTTTAAAGTCCAGTGGAAGCATCGTAAGGGATCAGAGTTTATATGGGAACCAAAGAGTGAGGTTCTTCGATTTTACCCCTCGTTGTATGAGAAGTGGATTGTGAGGACACAATCCTGAGTAAGTGGGGGAGAGTTGTAACACTCCGAAATTTGTTAAATTAAAAGTTGTGTACTGTTATGCGACACAAGGGCTAGTGTCGCAGGTAGCGACACAGAGCCCAGTGCGACACAAGGCTTGTGTCGCAGTATCGGGCAGAAAGTCGGTTTTTAAGGGCTAATTGTGTAATTAAGTGTGAAGTTAAAATAAAAATATGTTCCAAAATATTCCAGAAACCAGAATACATCTCCAGGTTCTTATATGTGTGTGTGTTTGGGTGTTTTAGAGAGAGAAAGTAAAGAAAACTAGAGGAGATCAAGAATTAAGCTTGGAAAGTGATTGTTGAAAGTGTTTCTTAGCAATTTCAGGCGGGTTAAAATGAGTTTGAATGTGTTTTGAATGGATTGTGTGTGTGTGATAATCATTTATTGAAACTGGTTCGAATTTGGGGTATTGAAATTACCCAGAAACTTGTTAATCTCAGAAGGTTTCTGCTGCCCTGTTCGTCATTGCGACACAAGGCTAGTGTCGCAGCTTGTGTCGCAGTGATGGTGTCGCAAATTAAAACTGTTGCTTTAGCGACACAAGGATTTGTGTCGCTAGTTTCCACTGCTAGTTTGTACTGTTGCTTTAGCGACACAAAAAGTTAGTGTCGCAGCTTGTGTCGCTAGTTTCTACTGTTAGTTGTAATTGTTGTTTTAACGACACTAAGAGCTAGTGTCGCAGGCTGTGTCGCCATTATGTATTAAGCGACACTATATTAGTGTCGCCATGATAAGTAGCGACACTAGGGGTAGTGTCGCAGAGATTAATTAATATTTTAATAAGAGTTAATTAATACGAACGTCTCGACAGGTATTTCAGGTAGCAAGTCATAAATATCTGAACGTCGTCCTCGAGGTAAGTAGTAGGAAAGGAAATAATTCAATTGTCTGATTTTATTAATACTAATTGTGTTACGAGGTGGCACCAAATAACGATAATTAGATCACGTGTGTGGTTAAGTATCGTATATCTGAGTTGAGTGGTCAATTGCTGAGTGATCAATTGTGCCCATGAATATGTGAGTTAAGTGATCAACTGTTGAATGATCAATTGTGTCTAACTGTATAAATTGCGTGGCCAATTGCTGAGTGATCAATTGTGCCGATTGAGTATATGTTGAATGTAGTAAATGTATGATTGAATGATAAAGACTATAGATGTCTGGTTTATAGTAAGGAGTCGATCTTGAAAATCATGCTCTGTATAAACATACTATAGTAAGGAGTCGATCTTGAAAATTATGCTCTGTATAAACATATGATATTTTGTGAAAGTAATGTATGCAATGAATTTAATTGTATCCATAGCATTCCACTTGCTTTAGAGGGCTCCCACAGCTACACGGAAGATCCTTATTGATTAGACATTGAATATCGGGTAATTCTAGCATCCTCCTATAAACGCGCTTTTGCACCTCACTCATTGCACAAAATACAACATTATCTTCCTTACCCATCATCAAATGTCCAATTGTTTCCTCTTTCGTTCGTCTCAGTAAAAATTTATGTAAAACCGACACCAAATGCTGTTTCCGTCTTTGAGCAATCTGGACAAACTTTTCGGGTGCACTTGATCGCTGCCCATGCTTTAATGCCTCGTCATAATAATCTCGAAAGTGTTCACGCGTGCCCAACCCACCAGGTACAACCCAGTCAAAGAGGTTAAATAGCTCCATAATTTTGTTTTGCATAACGGTTCCTGTCAGACCGTAACGTTTTCGAGTTTTAATAGCTAAACAAGCTTCATAAAGTTTCGATTTTTCATTTTTAAGACGGTGTGCTTCATCGATGATCACAATCTCCCAATTCACTTCTGATAAAATGTTTTCATGAATTCTGTAAGTATCAAAACTGGTTATAAGTATCTCGACTCCATGAGATTCAATTTTTTCAAAAATTATATCCCGGTTAGTGCCGTGGTATATAGCAACGCTGAACGTTGCCTACTTTGAGAATTCTGACTCCCAGTTTTGAATAACAGAAGATGGGCATATTATTAGGACGGGACCTTTCTTATTGCTTTCATTCTCTTTTGGATTTGTTGAGTCACCATATTCTCCATCTTTTCCATATACAGCAGAAAGGAATGCAATTGCTTGAATAGTCTTCCCTAATCCCCTGATCAGTTGGCAAATAAAATAAAAATATATATATTAAGATTTGACATGGAGTTAAAATAAATCAAAATAAACCATTGAAGTTTCAAATGAGTATAAATGATGCAACACAGTAGCAATAGCAATATACTTTGAAAATAAAAGGCTACTATCCATGTCAAATTTTAGTAATTTAAGTTAACTTTTTACCATGTCTACGGATATAATCATGTTTGGGGCATTAAGTCTCTATTGTTATCTATAAAACTTATCATACTACTTTGGCTAGAATAACTTATTGTTGTATGCTATAAATATCTTTCTATCAAAATCCTATTGGCAGTAAGATGAAAATGGAAATACAAATAGGGTAGACACTGAATTTCCAATTTTTTGATTGCATAACTTAAATTTGAGAGTTACTTTCTCAATCAAAACATGTCTACTTCATCACTTGAATGGTATTACAAATTAGTGTCATCTTGATCAAGTAAGATCGAAGTACAGATATGTAGTTGCCATATCCATTTATTACAGGAAACATAAAAAAAGAAAAAAACTATGACATCTTAATCTTTATGTATATAAGCTGTAATAAGAATCACTTACATGTCATCTCCTAGAATACCTCCAGAGTTCTGTTTGTACAAGTTGTACAAAAACTTTACTCCTTCTCTTTGATGTTCTAGAAGCCTGCAATTTATGGAGGCGGGTACCTGCAATAGTACGTCCTCGAATAAGAAATTGTCGAACTTCTGTCTGTACACAACAAAATGATATCTCCTTGGAGATATATCAAGTTGGAAAGTTAAGACCAATTTAAGCGAAAGGAAGTAGTATGATAGATTTACTCAAGATCATTCATGAATTCACATAGAAAGATGTGACATTTTAAGGAAAAAAAGTAATCTTAAACTCGCTTATATCTCTAACTCTATCAATTTTAGAATTCTAAAAGGTAATATCACACTAATTGGTGTGATGTGTAGCACCTAGTAATAAGTTACTCCTTACATGATGAATGATGACCTCACAAAAGGAAAACTATGTCTCCTAGCATGGAGAAATAGTATTAACCTTGAAATCTTCAACAGACAATGGTATTCAACCTAGATGAATGCAATGTGGCCTTAACTACTCTTTAGGTCTATCTATCATTTCTCTTTTAACCTTGTGTAGTGCCAAAACGAGTGTTCCAATAAATGGTTAAATAGCACAAAAAGGTAACTTCACCAAATTTCTCAATTCAGATACTCTAACTTCTTTTTCTTTTTCTTTTTCCTTTGGTTTAACATATATAAGATTTCGTTACCACCAAAAAAGTGTTCTTTTTATATCTATTTGATAATAATGTAACGTATTCAAGTTCTTCAACGATAAAGAAGGGATTTTTGTTTTATTATTATCATTTTTTTTATGTAGGCTTCAAAAGGTTAAAGCATCCCTTTTTGATGGTATAAAAAAACGTAATAACTAAAAATTTGGTACAGGAAATTTGGTAAAGTTGGTACTTTTTGTGCCATTTACCCTTCAAGACTCAACAAAAAATTCAAATTTTGATCTTTTTAACCTAAATACAACAACAACAAAAAAAGAAATAACAAGAACGAAAGTTTTGGGTTTTTTTTTTATAATTCACCTGCACAACAGGGTTGTGACCAGATTCTGAAAGCAACAACGGTTCATAAGGTCCAGTAGGATCAAAAACTTGAGGTGGGATGATATCCAATAACGGTCTTTCAATTCGAAACCCATTTTCTAGTTTTTCATCATCTTCTTCTTGATCTTTATCTTCAAATCTAAGATCTGGGCAAGGCGTTTGTTGGTTAAATTGTTCGGTAGGAATCAAAGAATCATTAGTATAATCATCATGATCTTGAAGACGTAAGAGTTGTTGAGAGAGTGATGATTTGGGGGGTTTTCTAGGGTTGTTGCTTATGATTGTTGTTGAATTTTTTGGGTTTAAAGATTGCGAATTAAATTGTGATTGTGATTGGAAAGAGCAGGGTTTAAGGATCTCTTTGAAGCTGTTTAATGACATTATTGAGACAATCAACCAGTAGTTTCAGGAGGGAATGGTTTCAAAACGGCCAATTTATTTGCAGTCAACAGGTATGTATCATCATCATCATCATCATCTCAGTTTCCCTTATGTACTTGCATTGTAGTGTACTAGTTAGGGTTAGCTTACTTTCAACGCCCTTGTTGAATTTTCCAAAAGCCAATTTGCTCGTTCTTTATAACTTATTAGTTTCTTAAATCGAGCTTGAAATAACCTTTAATTTCAATCAAATTAAGTGGATTGACTTGATAAGATTTGATTGTTGAGGTGTTGAACGTAGGTACGTCTGTAAACGGTTCAAAGTGATGGTTAATCGAACCATTGAATTGTGTTTAATTACAATGACTAAGTAAGAGTCAAAGGGTTGACTACCAAAGTTTCAATATATTTTGATTTTGGTCTACAAGATTCTTGCATATTCTAGTTAAGGGTCCTTTTAGACAGTTGTTTATTTGTTAATATTTTTCTTTATATGTTTTTTCAAGATAGAGGGAATATATAATGTCGACAATTTTTTTTCTTTTTCTGAAAGTCCTACAAATAGATTAAGCCCCTATCGTTTTCAATCTTACTTTAGGGGTAGTCATAGGCTCTTTGATATCGACAGTTTGGTACAAACTCATGCAAATTGTGTGTTTCTCGACGAGACGGGTTACCCAAATGGAGCTCCATCTGTATGATACTACAAGTCATAATTGCATGTTTGTTCTGCGTCAACAGGTGAAAGATTTGCTCCTGCAGTTCCGTGGCATTTAGAATGATTAAAACTTTGGCTCTTCCTAGCAATATAAGCAGCCATAGCATATAAATATTGCTGTCAGTGTATTACCTATTACATTTGCATCTACGTCTCATAGTGCTCATATGCTAATCGTTTTTCCCTTTTTTTGGGATTACTGAACGTTTTTGTATCTCATAAAAGTAAAATTAATACAATCTGCACATTTATTCACTCAATCCATCACTTTGTGGCATATTATTTGATGATAATGTATAGTCCATGCATAGAATGGCAAATTGGCCATGAGAAAATCATGTACTTTCATTGTTGTGGTTGATATTTAATTTATTGTCTTTAAGAAAGTAACTCCTTACATAATAACTTCTTACAAATATTATTATCTTGAAAACAAAGGAACTGTAATACTTGTGTAGATTTTAAAGGAACTGTAATACTTATGTAAGAAGTTGCTGCTTTGCTTTGCTAGCCTTCCAGATTATACGCTTCAAATTTTGGAGATTTTAAACGAGCTAAAAGATACGGAGTAAGGATGGAACTTTCTATTGCTCAACCAGATGATTGGCATCTTCATCTTCGTGATGGTGAACTTCTAGAAGCTGTCATTTCTCACAGGTTACTAAAATATTATATTCTCTTTAATTTTTATTTGATGATATTTTATTAGTAATACTTGTGTAGTCATATACTAATAGTTTTCTTTGATTCCGATTATCCGTATAGCGCAAAACAATTTGGTAGGGCAATAATCATGCCGAATCTGAGACCACCAGTTACAACTACTGCTGCTGCTGTGGCATATCACGAGTCTATTCTGAAAGCACTACAAGGCAACACTGACTTCACACCGTTAATGACACTATATTTGACGGATAAAACAACTCCACATGAAATCAAACTAGCAAGTGAGTCTTATTCAACCATCTTGACCTATGATGATTATGATTTATCTCAAGCCTCTGTTTATTAGTAATCTGTTATGATGCTTTCTCAATTCTTTCTGTTAGTTTGTAGCATATTAAACTTCTCTCAAGTTGTTTTATCTATGCATTTTGCTGTTAATTCACAGATCTGACACCTTGTCAAGGAGTTAATTTATATTAGCGTCTTGATCAGCTTTTCAAATTTCAGTGCCAATAGTAGGACAGTAGAAGATGAGTACTGCTGTGGACATGTGGCCTGTTATGTAAAATTGCAGATTAATATGGACGTCAATTGTATTTATTTTATGTTACATAATTAAACACAGTTATAGATATATGATAGTGATGCACAGTCTAAGAAGTATGGCTAACATTACAGCTACATTACATATGTACATTTGTTCTCATACATGTTGAAAAGAGCTTTAAGCTTTCTATTTTATAAAATATAACCTACATATTAAAGTTCCTTTAATCACACTATTCTATGAGGGCTCTTACATTTTTACAAGGCTTGTTAGGGTTACCTAAGTATCGAAGCTCTTTAAGTATCTATTTTCATCACAATAGATGCTAGAGTTTATGAGATTGCTAACTATGCTTGAAATGTTTGGAGTTTCGTGCTTGAGGAAACTAGTAATCTTGATTCATGATCTCTACGTATGGGTTATTATTCAACTAACTGCCTCTTGTATGAACATATTCACAAATATGCTAGTGTCACCAATTGTCTAATTATAAGCTGCTTGACAGGAGAGAGCGGGGTTGTGTATGGTGTGAAGTTGTACCCTGCTGGGGCTACTACAAATTCTCAAGATGGTGTTACAGATTTATTTGGGAAATGTGTACCCGCACTGGAAGAAATGGTTGATCAGAATATGCCTCTTCTGGTATTCTCATAGTTCAACATCTTCAGTTACTATTTTTCCTATTAATTTACAGGAATTATTTTTATATTACTAGTTTTCCTGTCATACATTTATTCCTGTTTTAGATGACATTCACATGTCATGCAATTATTAAAGCCACATTACTTGAGTTCAAATTCGATGCTTTTGATATTATTTATATCAGATAGTTCAGAAATTGATTGAGCCAAAGTCATCAAACATCAATATATGAATATGTAGAGTTATCTGGTTCTGTATCTAGCTTTGAATAATGAAAGTAATAATCTTTAAACTTTAGAAATAGATGAAGTTATAGATGACAACTATTAGGAAAAAAGGAAATTAAAAATTGCTTTCCCCCCTCACTTATATTATATGGTAAACAGGAGGCAACTTTTTGATGTACATTTCCTTTTTAATGGCAACTAGATTATAGTTAGATATATGTTAATGTGTTTTGAGTCTGATATACAGGTACATGGAGAGGTTACTGATCCTAAAATTGACATATTTGATCGTGAAAGGGTATTCATTGATACTGTTTTGAAACCTTTGATACAAAAGCTCCCAAAACTAAAAGTTGTGATGGAGCATGTTACTACTATGGACGCTGTTAAATTTGTCGAGTCTTGTGATGAAGGTACTATTTCAACATCATTTCTTGTTCTTTATTCTACATTTAAACTTATAGGTGGCAATCTCGATTCATTTACTTATGAATGCATCAATTCGGGTCTAATATCTGTACGTGGTAAACAAAAAAGTATAGTTTAAAAGGAACAGGTTGAAAGTTGCCCCGAAGTGTACTTTTAATGCATAAAAGCCTTCTAAATCATTTTATTAGAAAAAAATTAAATTACGATTGAAATAATTTGTGTTTTTTAATCATACTTGACACAAAAATGATTTGTAAATAACTAAACTGAAAAATGTCTCGAGACAACATTCCCTGACCTGTGGTTAGCCATATGGACTGGTTACCCAACCCTCCCATTGCGTTATGTCTAATATATATTAATTTTGTCTCTTACTACTCGAGAGATAGGGTAGCACCCCCCATCCCGAAGTGACGAAGATTCTTTTCTGTTTCTTCTTTTTGCAGTATTTATGTCTAACATGAATCCATTTATTAGGTTCTGTTGCAGCTACGGTAACCCCACAACATCTTCTTCTGAATAGAAATGCACTTTTTCAAGGAGGATTGCAGCCACACAACTTCTGCCTTCCGGTACTCAAGAGGGAGACCCACAGTATGTATCTTGATTTTCAATTCCACCTTTACAAACAACAGTTATTTAGTTTTAATCGGTCTGTTTATCTATCGTTCATTCCATAAAACTACAGGTGGCAATCGTCAGGTCGGGTGGGTTGGGTAACAGGTCAGTTTTTTCTGTATGGGTCAAAATTGGCCTGTAGTGCTTTGTTATGTAAAACTTATGATTTTGTTATTATAGTGTATATTCTTATTCTTTTATGATTCTGCATATCCAGACGTAGGAGGTAATTATAGCAGATGTAAAACAGCTCATGACCCAAATCTATATATATGAAGAAAAAAAATGACTCATAAGGTTCCATGCCCTCAAATATAGACAACCCAAATTGACCCATTCATAAGTATACGGGTTGAAATTACCACTTATAAATCTGTAATGGGCCTCTATAGATATTTGCTTTCCTTTTTCTATCTTGCCATTTTATTGAACATTTATTTCTTATCGAGGTAGGACAGGCTATTGTTGCTGCTGTCACGAGTGGAAATAGAAGATTCTTCTTAGGAACCGATAGTGCACCTCATGAGAGGCAACGGAAAGAGAGTGTGTGTGGATGTGCTGGTATATTCAACTCTCCTGTGGCACTGTCTCTCTATGCTAAGGTTTTTGAAGAGGTATAGTTTGACTGCCTATTCTTTTTGAAATTGATCCACATACCCTACAAATAATTATCTTTTATTCATCTCTCCTGTGGCACTGTCTCTCTATGCTAAGGTTTTTGAAGAGGTATAGTTCGACTGCCTATTCTTTTTGAAATTGATCCACATACCCTACAAATAGTTATTTTTTATTCATCTCTGCATAAATATTTTCCATGATGCACGAACTTTTAGTAAAGTTGTCCATTGCGACCCATTTGCTTATGGATGGATCCATTAGGCTAGGTGTAGCTCCAATGGATAGTTTTGTCGATAGTTACACTTTGGACCTTTTCTACTTTTTCTTTAATGACATGAATGAATAGTTAAAATTTGCAATATGGTAAAAAATTATTAACAACATAGGTATCCAAATATATGAATAAAACAATGAAGGGAGTTATAAGCACTCGGTGTGTATATCGGGTGACTTTTAAACTGTTCAACCCATTTCTTTTATAGTTAAATTTGTCACCCATTTGACACATTACCAACGGATAATATAACCTAAGAGATCATTTTTTAAATAAACTTATGATAATTGTTATCACTATTTTATTCATTTTGCGGCTTCTATTTAAAGGAAATGAATATTTTGCTTATTTATTGCTAGTTCTCAAGTGTAAAAATTTTAAGTTGGGATTACCCATTTGCCTAATTATGTTTACAAGTTATTAATGATATTGATTTAGGACAAATGGTTCCTTCTATTTTGTCACTAACAAAGGACTAAACTAGATGCCTGGTTGTCATTTTCACGATCTTTATTAGGAGTATTTTTATGGAGATTTGATGACTTACTGTTCGTCTTTTAACCGATTTGTAATTTTGTTCAGGCGGGTGCATTGGACAAACTTGAGGCATTTACGAGCTTTAATGGACCAGACTTTTACGGGCTTCCAAGAAACACAAGAAAAATCACATTGCAAAAGAAAACATGGAAGGTTCCAGAATCATACTCATATCCATCTGGAAGTATAGTTCCAATGTCTGCTGGTGAATCGCTCGAATGGCTGCCACAGTTTGCTTAACTCAAAATTTTTTACTACATTTGACAAGCTTTACTGAACCATAAGGTTAATCCTTACTAGTTACTAGTTTCAATCATGAAACAATCTCTTTGCATGATCGAAGAATAACCCGTGTAGAGGTCGTTTTGATTGTCATTTTATCCAACGTCTAAACTACTGTGTTGTTTTGACCATTTTTGTAATTCAATTTTATCTTAATAAGATGAAACTTGTTTGGATTTTACAATAATGCATTAAGTAGTTGTATTATACATACAAGTGATGCATAATTATAGTGTATTTATCAAAAACAATAGTGAAAATATCAAACACCTTTTGTATATATGTATTTTTAGAAGTTATTATAAAATGATACTAGAGTTGCTCCATCAATCCATTTACACAAATTTGTCATCATAAAGGTTTATGGAAATTTAAGATAAAAAATATACCTGCCATCTTATAGAAAAAATAATAAAATCTACGTCTTCTAGATTAATCAATTTATGGTTTACATTAATAATGTAATGTAATGTAGAAAAGGACCGTACTTAATTCCTGGTTTCAAAATGTGTCCAGCATGTTACCCCCAAATCACAATAAATCAGTGTAAAAATAATAAGTGGTCGGTCATTAATATTATACTTTTAATATCATATCGGGTGTGTTTGGCGAATAGCTTTTTGAAGCTTTAGCCTTTTGTTTTCAAATTGAAAAGCTCCTCATTTCTAAAAGCTTCGTTTGGATAAAAGAGCTTTGAGCTTTTATTTTTTTTAAAAGCTCCAAAAAACTTGTAAATGAAAAGCTAATCCTACGAACTTTTAGTGAATATATTTACATGATTGCCCTCGTCATTTATATTTACAATTTGAGACTAGTTAGTTTATCGGCACCAGTATTCCGAATGATTTTTTGAAGTTATTGTCCTTTTTGTTTTCAATAAATTAATAAGGAATTAAACCTAGTTAATTATTAACAATACTGATGACCTGACGTCCCTCAAAATATTAGAATTACTTTTTAAAATAACGGTGGACATATTCATATTAGTACTACACGAAATATAGTATGTAATACATTAACTCATAATTATTTTTGTATCAAATCAAATATTTAATACATATACATAAATTTTGACATTAAGAGGTGATATTTGAATCATTATCATTTTTCTTACACTAAAATATTATTTATCAAATTTATATTTAGTTATATTTATTATTATTTTATATTCATATACACATATACTATACATATTATTTCATATTATTATTATAAAGTAGTTTCATATTATAACTATTAACTATACATATTTTTTATAATGTTACCTTAATTATAAGAAAATAAATATGTTAACAAAAATATAAATAATTTAGTTATTTATATTATATTATTATGAGTTATATATGTTAAATATATATATACCATTTAATTTAATTTAATTTTATCATTGTCCTTTATTGTCATTTTACTCATTTCAATTACAGCTACAGCTACTTTACCAAACACATTTAGAAAAATATATCTACAGCTTACGACTTCAATTAAAAGCTACAGCTTACGGCTACAACCCACAGCTACAGCCTACAGCTCGTTTTGCCAAACATACCCATTGCAAAAAGGGAATTTACGATTTTACGTCTTAATATTATATAAAATTTTCCATTAATATTTCATATCTAAGTTTCTAACAAACAAATTAAAATAAATGGATCATATTAGATACTATATTACAAATGAGTTCAAAAGTTACGTAAAGGACTTTTAAACTAGGGGTATAAGAGGAATTTACTAATCAAAAAGTTTTGGTTTGAAAGTTCACAAGAACTAGTAAGTGTATATGTTTGTGGTATCGTATATCGTATGTCGTTTTTAAAAAAGAAAAAACTTTGCAATAATTAATGTAAGCATTGACTATTGATCTAAAACTATTATATATGGTTTATTTGTTTTTCTTGTGTTCAATTATTAAGAGATTTGATATGAGAAGGGTATGATTCTTATTGAATATTATTTGATCCATGGGATGGGGACATGGGGTACAACTACACGATGACAACGAAAGAGACTTCCACGTGTAAAGCAAGTGAGGCCCAGTCAGTCCTCATCCATTTGTTGCCGACATCCAATTCACTTAAAATGGTTACGACCCGTTTATACCCAAAAAAACCCGGTAGTCCACTTGTACTTTATATTACTTTTATGACATTTCCATTTCTAGACCACTCATGTACACGTTCCGATTATTCAAACCCCGAGCTTGGATTTTATTATTTCACTATTGCAATTTAATGGGTGATATTTAAATAATAGATTTTTTTTTGGTGTATGAATAAGTATAAGTATTTTGTGATTTTCAAGGTTGGAAATTGATAGATAACCCGACTTAGATAGATCTAAACTAGGTCGAAAAATTTGAGATTGATATGTTTCAAGTTTAACTGTATTAATCACATTATAATTACTTTTAGGTCTATATAGCATTACTCAGTGAAATTTACTAGCAGTTTAAATGTTGAACATTTATATATGAGATAAAAATAGACCTAACTAATTTGACATCCAACACATATAGTAGATATTTCTTTGTACTTTTACTTAATTGATTTACTGAATACAACAGTTTTTATTATGTTTACCAATAATACAAGTAAGTTTTGTTATGTTTATTCTCTTCATCTCATAAAAGTTTTCTCACAAAAATTGTCTCGCAATAAATTTTTATTTGAATTAAAATAGATTGGGCAAATGTCAGTTTTGCCCTTATAGTCAATGTAAGTTTGAAGGAATTTATTTAAGAAATAGATTATTGAAAGTAATAAATGAGTGTAAAATTGAGAGATTGATAATTTTTAATAAGGGACATATACAAGTAGTAATGTGGACATTTATTTCGAGACAGAAGTTTATGATCCGAAAATTAAAGTTAAATATTTATTTCATATTACTTTGCCATTTATCAAATTTTTACTTCTTCTCGCATATGTAATTAGTGACAGAAAACTAACTATTAAAAGAAACTATCACATAGAATAATATTAATACATCTATCACTTCATGGTGTTAATTTGTTATACGTGTACAAAATAATAATAATAATAATAATAATAATAATAAGATATATATATATATATATATATATATATATATATGGTTAGGTTCAAACGAGAACCACAAAAAGATACAGAACTGCGAGAATTTTTAAATTACATTATTTTTATACATGTTAACACAACAAATTACATATAAATATAATTTAATGTTCATACTATTAACAAACAAAAAGTTAAAAACCACAAAATGCACGTTAAATTATTAAACATATGAAATGTTCACATGTGCACAGATCATATGTGTACATGTGAACGAAAAAAATAAATTTGATTTTAAAGTTCATTTTGAGGTTTTTTCAAACTATTTTCTTTTGAATCTTAATCTATATCAATATTCACATGTGATTGAATCACTAAACGTATGAAAATTCATAAAATATAAAAGTTCTCGCAGTTCTGTACCTTTTTTTGTTCTCACTTGAACATTTGGCTATATATATAATATATATATAGAGTACTCTTGTCAAAATAAATAAATGTATTAATTATTGTGATTGAATTGAATAGATTAGGAAAACATTTGGTCATGTCTCTTAATTGGTTAGAAGGGAATGTCAAACTCCTCCATCTAATGAAATATGTCACTTTGAAGTGGAACTTAAATCTCATCGTATATAAATTAATCAAACAAACTTTTAACTTGTAAAATCTCATTTTAGCATATATTAGAGCAGGTGTGTGGTGATATTGAAAATTCAGTATTCTAAAATTTCTTTAAATGAAATAAAATAAATAAGTATTAACATTTGAAAACAAAAAAAAAAAAAAAAAAAAAACATTAAAAGACAACGTCTCGAGCCGGACGTCATTCAAGAACGCCGTTGGACGGGGTTCTAAGTCCGACACAGCAAGAGTGTGCTCTTATAGTGACCGAACGACTCCTTATGTATATGTCATTTCATTAGCGTCTTCTGTTTTAACCGAAACGTGTTATTACTGCAATTGAAATGCAAAAGGTTTGATTTTGAAAATCTCATTTTTAGATTACGAATGAAGCCCAAAAGAGTTGGTTTGCATTTTGCAAGACTCTAATGCGTTTCATGTTCACCCCAATTCTAAGCCAAGCTGTTACATTGTAATCAAAGTTATCATGCATTCAATGTAAAGTTTAGTTTGTTTTCAAGATAATAATATTTGTAAGCATTATGATTCACTTCTCATATAACCTAAAAGAATTGTATTAGTTGATTGAGAAATCACTTAGAATCTGCGATGTCAACATAATTTATTTATCACGTGATAAGTTTTTGCGGTCTGATATACATCTCTTAAGAATGATGAAAAATAAACATTTAAAAATCTTCTATGTAACAAATTCCTTAACGGATATAGCTCTAAAATATAAGGGCTCTGTTTTATAAAACTTTTTGTGCATAAATGATGATACATCGAAGTGGTGAGGTCATTATTAACAAATTAGCGAGTTGATTATCACCAGAATACAACAAAACAAGAATACAACAAAACAACGTGGATCCGAATATTGTGTTATGTTTAGCAAATTTTTAACAAATTATGACTCGATCTATAATATCGATAAAACCACAGGGATGAACTTGTAATATAACAAAATCTCCTTTTTACAATAAAATATTGAATAAAAAATGATACTTAAAAAATAAAAATGAATAAAAAAAGAGGTAAAAGACAATGTCGCCAACGAATTCATAATACCTGTCACTTTCTGCAATCTATCTATTACATTACAGATATATAAACCACCTGTATCTATATTCTCAGTCAATCACGTCGCAGAGGTGCTTACCAGAGGTTTCAGATCTTCATTTTTCCTTATGGCTGCTTCGTATGCGCCGTTGCTCGGTGGTGAAACTAGTAGAGCCGGCCATAAACCGTTCAATCGCCGCTCAGATGCCATTGCTTACGGATCGCCGTATCAGAAAGCAGCAGCTCTTGTTGATCTCGTAAGTTTTTACTTCATATATCTATATGTACATATCTATCTATCTATATACTAGTAATATATAAGCAACAAAAAAACACATAAATTGAAGCAAAATTCAACAGCCTACAACAGTCTAATTCATTTTTTACACATTTTCGCTATAATAGTAGCAGCGTTACTCAAATTGAATTGAAATTCAATATGAATATATATAATTTCAATTGAAATGGACGAATGATGTTAGTATAGCGAAAATGTAATTAAGTGATTTTGAATATTCTAGGCAGTTGAATTTTACTTCATTCTCGATATTTTTTTGTTGTATATATTAGTAAGAGGAACTATTTATGTCAGATCACCAATCGTTAAACAGTGTTTGACTTTCGATACAACAGGCATGTTATTGCAATACGTTAATTTTGATATATTCTACTTCAATTGTGTCAAAGTTATGGTTGTGAAGTTTTCTAATTGTCGAGTAGGAAGGGGGGTCCTTATTAAGGATATTACTAACTACGCTTTCAACTAGTTTTAATAACCAAATTTAGCTATAGATAATGCTATTTCTTTTCAAAAAGCAACACATATCCTACATGTATCACACATCTGACATGCATTCACAATTATGTTCAATTAAGAAAAAGGCTAGATGCATTTTTTTCTTTGAAACTCTTGCCACATGATGATTGAATCTACTACTCGTTAAGATAATCAATGTGATTTCATATTTCCAGGCTGAAGATGGAGATGGTCTACCAGAGGAAATCCTTGAGTTACCAAACATTGAATCAGCCGCAAAATACTACTTCTATTTCATTCGCTTTGACTTTTTATGGACCCTTAACATATTTGCACTTCTAGCTTTAAATTTCTTCGAGGTTAGTGCCATAAGACGAGTGACTGATTTCATGATGCTATCTTTCTTAATTAAGAACTAGACTTTCTGTTTATCGTAAGTTATGTTTATAGTTTCTTCTATCATTATTATTTGTTATTTGTTATTCTTATTACTGCAAATCTGCTACAGAAACCATTATGGTGTAGCAGTGTCTCTGAGGTTACTTGCAGTGACAGAGACTACTATTTTCTTGGGGAGCTTCCATACTTGACTACTGCAGAATCTCTGGCATATGAGGTTCGCATCTTATGTATTTAATGATTATTCGTGACACATTTATAGCTACTGGTACCCATTACTTAGCAGGTAACATTAAATTGATTGTAATATGAAAAGAACTTCAAATGTTTTGAGTAGGGCCACAAAACTGTGACTGGAATTTCTAGCATACTTCTAGTATTGCCTGAATGTACAAATGCAAAACATCCGCATACTAGCATCTCACATAAAATTGATTAAATATTTGCAGTAATCTGATTGTTGATCTACTTTCTTATGCAGGGTGTAACGCTCATAATTCTTGTGGTCCATACTCTGTATCCTATACTATATGAAACGAGTCGTCTCTACTGGAAAAGCCATGTTAATAAGCTGAAGGTACACGATTGCAGAATCTTGAATGTTGAGTTGTTATATAAACTTCATCACCCAACTATTTGTCTGTTTAAAGTAACACAAGGACACACTGACTTTATAAAGAGCAGTCTGATCCATATTTGTTGCTCACTTCATATTTTACGATCACATTAAGCTATACCAAACTGAGTAGAAAGGAATTATTCTTGTGGTGGATGAAAATGAGGATTCTTCTTCGTTTATACGCATATGTATATCAAGACGAAAAATTCACACCTCGATATTGTTGGTGACACGTCTTAATTATGCATTCATAAAGCATTGTTTACTCAATATTTTGATCGTCAAAGTGCCTATAGACGATAGTACACAATTCACAGTAAATATACTCCGATAATAATAGGTGCCATGTGCCTGTTTCTATATTAGGTTGCTTTTATTCTTTATCATCTACCTACTTTCGGGACAACAAACAGAAATCTTAAAGCATTAAAAGGTGGCGAAAGACAAATTAGGTTCTTACTTGTTCCATCAAGAACATGTTATGATGCACTTATCAGAAATTACAGTTAATCTGCTAATTAAAAGTATACGACCCATTGCATGACAATTTATGTGCATATGTCTGTTACATACTTAATATCTAGTTGAGATGTTACTGTCTGTGCGGTGTAATTCCTTGTCTGTCTAAACCAACCTAACACTGACGTCATGTGTTATACTTTCAGGTCATTTCGTTGTTAATTCTGATTGCTGATCTAGCAGTTGACATTCTTTATATCTCTCCAGTGGCCATCTATTCTCTTCCATTGAGGATTGCTCCTTATATTAGGGTAGTTTTCTTCATCTTGAATGTCAGGTAATGACATGATCATGTGAATTTTTCTAGTATGATAAAATGCTGATGCATCTTTCAATGTTTATCCCTTTACATCAACCATGTAACTCATACTAATTTAATAGGCATTGTATAAAATGATAAATACACTTAAGTGGTAAATGTAACTTGATGAACAACTTAAAAGTATATATTTCTATACTGAGACGTTAGATGGTATGTTTACTAAAATGCACATCATTTGCACTAGTTTCCTATATCTGCTAAACAGTGGTAACAATAGGACATCATGCGCCTTGTCTGGTCCATTGAGTACTGTCTTATACAGTAAGTTGTGAATGCTTATTGTACGAAGGAACTAAGGGTGGTTTTGTTATCTTGACTTAGGGACTTACGAGACAGCCTCGTCGTGTTGGCTGGAATGGTTGGCACATATCTTAATGTGTTGGTATGTATTCCATTATATTATAGGGATTTATGTTTTGCTTCTCCTTAACATTTACTTGTGTCAACATGTAAAAATTGCTAATGAAAAATTGCTTAAATGCAGGCTTTGTGGGCTCTGTTTCTTCTGTTCTCTAGTTGGTTAGCTTATGTCATATTTGAAGACACCCAGCAGGGAACTACAGTCTTTGTTTCTTTCCCTGCTACATTGTATCAAATGTTTGTTCTATTTACCACATCCAACAATCCAGATGTTTGGATTCCTGCCTACAAGTGAGTAACCCTAATATAAGTTATACGATCCATTTTTTTTTAGGAATGCACATTGTATGCGTTTTCATCCATTTTTTTGCTTGCAGTATCTGTATATGTGATTTCTTAGTCATGTACTTCCCTTTTCTTTCCAGATCATCAAGATGGTCTTCCCTCTTTTTCGTTCTTTACGTTCTTCTAGGTGTTTACTTTGTCACAAACTTGGTACTTGCTGTCGTATATGATAGCTTCAAATGCGAGGTACATAGTTTTTTAATCCTTCATATCTCTTACTATGATTGCTACTGGAAGTCCATCAGTTCTTGTTATCTTATGTTGATGTTCCTATCTTCTCTGAGTAAATAACTCATATTTGGAGACAACAATCACTGCAACCTAGATATAACTGTTGCTAGTTTCAAGCTTTTTGGTCATGTGGGTCCTAATGAAATTAAAGCTTTCTACTTCATTTCCTTTTAGTAGCTGTAGCTATATCAGTTTTTTACCTAGATAAAACTTGTACATTACAAGCTTGCGTGTCCTACTAACTGCAGCTTGTTAAACAAGTGGGCGCGAAGGACGCAATGAGGACAAAAATATTGCAGAAAGCCTTTATTCTCATTGCTAAAGATGTGAGTATGAGTCATTAATGTTGTGAACTTTTTTCCATGTTGATCTTATCGTAACTCATGGAATTTCTTTTCAAGTCAACAGCCAGCTGGCTCTCTTAATCAGAAACAGTGTATTGAGTTGTTTGAAGAACTTAATAATTACAGGTACTAGCCTTTGTATTTCAGTTTTTGAAATGATTCAATGGTCTTTTGAGAAGTATTGAGACATTATTGTTTCATGAATATATTTAGGCGTAGTTGTAGAACTTGTTTGCAATTTCTTTTTCAGACGTGCTTACAGGTGGCAATTTCTTGCATATGACTTCTGAGCTTGCAATTTTATTTTTCTATCTCTCTTCCTTTTTCTTTTTTATGATTGTTATTTGGCATACCAAATACCATGTTGAAGCATATTACGGCTTTAATTAGTTTTATTACTTAGAAAGAAATCATAAATTGACGAAGTTAGGGTATATCCTGAATCTGTACGTTAACCTAATGGCGTTATATGTGGACTTAGTGTGCATTTTATATATTTGTGTTGTTTTACCTGTGCTGCTGATATATCCATCCTCTAATTTTCACTAGTCAGTGTTCTTTTGTTGGTATAGTCTATTTTAAATATATATACTCACATTGCTGTTGTGCCACCTTCTGTTCAGGACGCTACCAAAAATATCAGACGAAGATTTTGAGTTGATCTTTACCGCATTGGACGACAGTGGAGATGTCAAGGTATTCTTTGGTTAATAGCCTCTTGTCAGAAAGAGTCATCAGGATACATACAATAGAGTTGCAAGGGCATGCAAATCACCTACTTTATGTTAATGTATTAATTTTTAATTGATAATCGATGCTATCTCAGTTTATTCTGTCTTTCTACATGTAGATTAATGCAGAAGAATTCAATGATCTTTGCAATGCGATTGCCTTAAAATTTCAAAAGGAGGATACAGTAAGTTGGTCTTCATGAGACCCATGTTTTTCAATTTCACATGAAATAATTAAAAAGTTGTACCCACCTCTGCTTTCTTACACGTTGTGCCTTCATTTTGCAGGAACCTTGGCTGAAAAAGTTCCCCTTCTACAATTCTTCCTTATCAGAAATGCTAAAAGGCTTTGTAAAAAGCACAAAGTTTGGATATGTTGTTGCGTTTGCTCTCCTCTTGAATCTGGTTGCTGTTATCACTGAAACAACGGTATGACATAGATCCTTAAGAAACAGATGCTTCCGAGAAATTAACTTTGATCTTCATGATGCTTGAGTCTTGTTTATTGAGTTACCATAGTTATTACTAATGTCCTGCCAACATGGAAATATTAGCTTGTTGCATATTCCCAATGTGGCAATGTAATTGTGGAATCAATTACTAAATTAATCTTGTGAATTAAAAATCTTTCTTTAACAGCTTGATATACAAAACAACTCTGGTCAGAAGTTCTGGCAGAAGGTGGAGTTTATCTTTGGTATGGACTCCTTACGACTGTTACCGTAGTACTTAATTATCCTGCTCTGTGCTATATCTCACATTACCTGCATGCCACAGTTTTTTATGTCTAAACCACCTTGAGTGATTTTTCAGTAATACTTCAGTATTAATGACTTCATTTATTCTTTTTTGCTCAAGATGATTGAATTGTGCTATCTTTTTTTAGTATGTGTCCCTGTTACATAGGTCTTTTTTTTAACCTCAAAATACATTACTTCTTTGCCCTCAGTTTCATAGAATGGCAGATCGATGACTTATTTTTTGTGCAGGATGGATATATGTAATCGAAATGGCTTTGAAAGTTTATACATTTGGATTTGAAAACTATTGGAAGGATAGCCAAAACCGATTTGATTTCATTGTCACGTGGGTCATAGGTAAGTTTTACGATTCCAGTATATACATAATGTGTGTGTGAGGTCCAGTTTAATTGTAAGCGTAAAATAATAAATACTTCGTTTCTAGCTCAAAGATGTGATCTGACTCTTTTTCCCTCTCGCATCCTCCTTAAACGTACTCATTTTTGTGTTTATCATTGTTTACCTGATATACTTTCTTTTCTTCTGATATTATGTGTTCCAGAAATAGTTCCTTTTTTTTTGGATGAGCAGTTACTCATATACTGTTCTATTCGTGGATGTTGGCAGTTATCGGAGAAACAGCAACATTCGTAGCTCCAGACGGTGTAACATTTATTTCAAATGGGGAGTGGTAAGGCTGTCACAAATTTTGCATGTTATGAGATTTTATACATGTTTACTCTGTAATTCGTTCAGCTTCCTTACGAACATGTCTAGACCCACCAAAGCGTATTTTATAAAAATGCATAAGAAGATCCTTATTTTTTATGAATATTTAAGTTCCATAGTATGGAAGGAAGATATATGTTCAGAATTATGTTATCATAAGGTGGAGTCGTAATTTGCAGGAAGATTATCGTAATTTGTTATCATAGACATCAATTCTCATTTCCCGAATCATAAAAACGTATTTTGTTACCAGCTTATGTCACCAACCTGATAGCTTTTCACAATATTTTCTTTTTCCAGGATTCGCTATCTTCTTATTGCAAGGATGTTAAGATTGATTAGGCTGTTGATGCATGTTAAACAGTACCGAGCCTTTGTTGCCACATTTTTGACACTGATACCAAGTTTGATGCCGTACCTGGGTACCGTCTTTTGTGTCATGTGCATTTACTGCACACTGGGTATACAGGTACTCCAGTTTTTATACTTGGCATTTGTGTTCTCGTATATCAGTATATGTTCATTTAAATAACATGTGCCACCATTGTGCGTGTGTGATACGAACCTTTCCCATACTAGGCCAATACCAAGCCATAAGCCCAAGTGTAGAACTCACTCCCAAAAGCTAGCTTGTAGGAGGAGGGGACACCTAGACTTATAAGCCACCAACCAATCTCATACTTGGCCGATGTGGGATCGTAACAATACCCCACGCTTTGAAGAGCCAACGTCCTCGTTGGTCACGGTTGGCACCCTCTTTTCAAGGTCCAAGCCACCACTCCATAGACCATCACTCCGAGGCCTTGTTGGTCACGGCTATGTTGGTCACGGTTCGGTCCAAGTCACCACTCCATAGGCCACCACTCCAAGGTGTTGAAACCTCGAAAGATGGGGTTGGCTCTGATACCAATTGATACGAATCTATCCCATACTAGGCCCATACCAAGCCATAAGCCCAAGTGTAGAACTCACTCCCAAAAGCTAGCTTGTAGGAGGAGGGGACACCTAGACTTATAAGCCAACAACCAATCTCATACTTGGCCGATGTGGGATCGTAACAGTGTGTGTGTGTGTCGTGTAATATTAAAAAAAAATACTTCCCCTTTTCTCTACAGGTGTATCATATTATACTGATCTGATGTGTGTTATAGAGTGAAACAGAGACCCCTTTCCTTTTAAATTATACAAAATATATCTGTAATCATTGTAACTTAAC
Organism: Gnaphalium uliginosum; assembly: GCA_963930675.1. Lineage (NCBI taxonomy): Eukaryota > Viridiplantae > Streptophyta > Magnoliopsida > Asterales > Asteraceae > Gnaphalium > Gnaphalium uliginosum. The sequence goes on along the minus strand of OZ005680.1, from coordinate 2,545,973 downwards.
ATTTTCCTTATGGTGCTAGATCTTTGGTGGGCTAGTCAATGCTGGGAACCCAGATTTACCAACTACAGATCTTGCTGATAGCGAGTATCCTACATTATTTACAATTTTATTCAATAGCTAATTATACATGTAAAATAAATACGATATTTTAGTAGGCTAACTGCTCATGCGGCATACTTTGTTTCTCGGTATTTTTCCTTGACTTAAACAGTTACTTCTTATTTAATTTTAATGACTACCCCAATGGGATGGTGACACTCTTCAATTTGCTTGTGATGGGAAACTGGCAAGTCTGGATGCAGGTATGATCGACTCATGGTACTATTTGTGTTTCATCTTCCACCTTCATTTGCATTTTATATGCACCCTAGCTACGTTTAGCTCATAATAACTATTGGTATTCTGTAGTCCATTGTATGATCTTTCAAGTTATGTATTTCTTTTTTACTTCATTTGTTTATATAGACTTATGAATAGTAGATTCTTGCTATAGAATCTGTATTTGGACTGCCCAATTATCGTACAGGTCGTAACTGGTTGGGTTGACCCAAAACACTTTTTGTCCATTAGTTATCTATTCGGAAAACATGCTTTAAATAGTTTTCTCTGTAAAATACCCTTAGAGTGCCTTATTATCACTGTTACTTTCAACTTTTTTTTTTTTACCTCTTAGAGAGAGAGGGAAACTTGAACCCATCCCTTCATAAGTAAATGAGTTGGTATTTTTACCTCTAATTCTCACAATAACTGTACATGAAATGAAAGGATTTTTTTTTCTCGCATCGATTGACAGGCGTAACACTTGTCTGAACTTGCATTTGGAGATCACTAAATAATTTTCTTTCCATCCATATTAAATCCTATTTAAATGACATGACAAATTGTGGACCTCTAATAATGTCAAATATATTATAATGGACATAACATATATGTATTTTCACCTAGAATTCCGATGTACCCTTTGATATGATATCTCTACATTCATGATCATAAAAAATTATGATGTGCTTTGTTCTGTTAGGCACATTCTATGAGTGAGTAACAATTATGGTTCGTTCATCGCTCAAATTTTAAGTCAACTATTTCAGGCTTATGCAACAATGACCGGAACTGCTTGGGCGTATGTGTACTTCATTAGCTTCTATCTAATAACAGTTTTGCTCCTCCTCAACTTGGTAAGTCCCCACAATTTTTTTTAAGGCCCTCACCTTATTATTCACATTTTAAGTGCCATAGATATATCATGCCATAATTCAACCACATTGAAAATAATTCAATTACAGCATATTTTTGTTAGTCCAAATCTATTCAACTACTGAAGAGGATAGTTTTGATCTGTACTTTTGTATTCTTTAACCTAGAGGTTTTTGTAACTTCATTAAAATATCTTGTAAAAATCTTGATTCTTTGCAGATCGTTGCATTTGTGTTGGAGGCATTCTTCGCGGAGCTAGAACTTGAGTGTCCTGAGGAAGAAGCAGAAAAGAAGGTTCGCATACTTAAATCTAATCAGTTCACTTAACTTATTATCTGTTAAAAACGGCCTGATAAGAAATCTTCTGTAACAATTAAGAATCTGTGCCCTTGGACGATACTCATTTTTCTCGGATTATAGAGTTATTGATATACTTAAAATTCGTCAATTTTCATACCTTTTGACCCGAGGTGGCCGAGTGGTTGTTTGAGTTTTATACCATGAGTGTTGTAAGTTTGACTCAGCATGCTCTACTGGGGTCTGTAAAATGTACTATCAAATCTAGATAATTATTTTGTAATGTGTTTCCTTGTAGTTATGAAATGTCATATTCTTCTTATGATCATTATTAGATGACCTGAACAATGTTTATTATTAAAAAGCCTCCATCATAATAATTGATTTTAAATCAAACACTTGAAGGCATAGATTAAGTCTGAAAGTCAAAAGTCTTGTTGTATATAAAAGCATCCTATATTTTACATTGGCATCAGTTGATGTGTGAATTAACGTCTCCTTTATGTACGAAAATGCAGGAAGGGGGAACAAGGGGACGCCGTAACTTGGGGTAAGTATCACGAACCACATGCTCAGATTACAATTTTGGTGTGCATATATTCGCATTCGCTTATCTTTTTCTGCTCAATTTGTCAGAACAAAGACGCGCAGTCAGAGGGTGGATATGCTACTTCACCACATGCTCAGTGCAGAGCTGGAACATCCTCCACCACCAACTCCCTCTACATAATGATATATGTATATTTATCTCTCAGGTACATTATACCATTATCCCTTTTGTCATTTTCTTTCAGACTGCCATAAAAGCACGATATTCATGTTATTCGTCTCTGTGACATGGTATAAAGGTCAGGATCATAGACGGATACAAAGGAAAACAATGCAGCTATGATTTCCTATTTTACCTACTTGAGACAACTTTTCATGTTCATATAAACATTCCTTTCATCGTGATGTGGATAGCAGAAGCCCGTTGATCAGCACCATGGACAGAGGATTCATTCTGGTTTTGTTTATAGAAGTCAAGGCCAAAACAAAATTGATAGTACTTGTATGTTTGTTTTGTTTTATCCCACTTATTAAGCAAACTACCACGATTGTCAAAACTTGCTGTTGATAAAAACTATGCCCATTTGTCCATATTCTAGCTAATAAATCTATTCTATTGTCTTCCTTTAGCGTTTTTAGTATATGGAAACATCAAACCCATGATTTGGTTTCCTTTTCCACTACGTTTTCTTAATAAACAAAAACAAAAAAGAGTACGTTTTAGCATTATTCGACTAGGGCTGTAAATTAGTCAAACTTTATGTAGTTCGAACGTAAATACAAGCCTGAAATTTAACAAGCCTTTCAAGTCATATGCAATATGCGAGCTCTTGAGTTAAGCAAGCTTAATATTTTCTAGCTATTTGAAAATCAAGTTCAAATCTTCTTTGAGCCGAGCTTGATCACGTGCCATCAAGCTATTGAATTGAGCTCAAGTGGCATCATAGAGTCAACCTAGCTTTGGCTTGTTAGCACCCCTATATCCTACCTCTTAAATAGTTGAAATATTAAGAAAACATGGAGATTTGTAAGTTAATGGGGTTGTGCCAGTTTCATAACATTGGGTAAAACGCCATTTTATAAAACCAAGGTAGCGAGATGCCGACAGATATACCAATATAAAACCAATTTTAAACATATTCACGATTTGCAACCCGATTGTCACTCTAGGTGAAGAAATCATTGTCTGGAAAAACGAATCACCCACAATAACAATACCCTTTTAAACATGTGATAAGTGAAAACTATCAACTAATGATGCAAAATAGCGATTGGTTATTACCTTGAAAATTGCATTAAACATCTATTCATATTTACCATTACCTACATTCATATTACTAGAGTTATTATAAGTCCTTACACATAGTTCGGTTACCAGTCAACTAAGAATGAGAAAAGTTTATATAACGTTTCAAAGGCCTATTCTTCACGAGTCATTTTCTGTCTTCAAACACGATACACTTCACAATCAGTTGCCCCATATCTAGTGAAGTTTGAAGCCAGACCATTCACCATTTTAGCCACTGCCGCCTTGAATGGCTTTGATCCAGTTTTTTCAACGGGAATATTTCCATCTTCAGTTGGAAAACCTACCGGAACACCCTTCATATAAGCTCTGCATGCTGAAAGGATAGCTTGTGCACGTGTACGGAAATGACCACCAACAAGCTCCTCAAAATGCTGCAACAAACATTATCACCATTATACGTAAGATTCTGGCCATGAAAGAAGGTAGAAGATTTCTCAAAGATCAATTACGTAAAAAAATTGCATTAAAGCCAAACAAGCCAAATGGGTTGAAAAGAATAGCAAAGTATCTTCTTTATGCATAATTAATAAATCATCTTTATATAATAACCAAATTATCACTGAAATTGAATAACTTTTGTAATCACATTTCCTACACAAATTATATACTCCGTATAAAAGATCAGAAATTTGAGCAAATAGAGTTCCGGGTCACCCCGAGCAGACCAACCCATTCGCCACCTGGCATTCAGTTGTGCTCAAAGCATGCAATACTTACAAGAGAACATTGGAAAAGGGTAACTTTCATTTTGTTACAAGAATAAAATAAAATGTACCGGCAGTCAAGCTTTAATGAAGGAAACAAACATGTTGAGAAGAGATACAAGGTGTACCTTTGGAGGTCTCCTAAGCGTATACATCATTGTTTTCAATGATAATATGAATACATCTTCATTATAGGCCCTAGATTTTTTCTCTCCCACATCCCCAGGATACATATCATCATAGCCAGGTTCATTGAAGAACGGGTTTGCATTCAAAATCAGTGCCTGTATCGACACTAAAACTTGTAGCATCGTTGATTTCTTCGGCATCCACTTCTCGTTCCCTTTGCCCGTCCACGTGTTCAGAAGGCTAAGACATACTTTTCCACAATCATACAAATTTGGGTTCAGCCGAAGCCCACCAGAGTAGTAATAAACCATCTGAAATAGAACATGAAAGCATGAAACTGCTTTATTATGTGCATCAAAATATAAAATAACCTTTTTTAACCAAAATAAAGAATAATCAATCATCATATACCGGGGGTATGTCTGGATAGTTGGGAGGAAAGTGAACATCAAAGACAAAGAGACCATCATGGTAGGGTGTGCCTGCTGGTCCTATTATCACAGCCCTCAAAAGATCCATTCTTGATTCATATGCCCTCACAAATATAGTATCTATCGAAATAGATAAAGTGAGCAGTACATGTTAGATATGATTACAAAGAATATAATTACAATCATGATGAAATTTTTTATTCGATAAAGCAGTTTAAATAGTAAGAACTAGAATATACTTTGGCTGAACTTTAATCGTTGAACCAAATTCCTTTTTAGCTAACTGTTTTATTTTACTTATTTTGACCCATTATAAAAAAAAAACTATAATAATCCAAATTGACCCTATTTCACATAATTAGGTTCAAACTATCCCCTCTAGTAATTTCAAAACACAAAAACATATATATCCATATGCATAACAGAATAAGGATCAAAGCCAAATCTTGACAGAAGTTTATATATTACTCGTCTCGTGAGATAAGAAACCAATTGAAATTAGACAACATGGCAAAACTAAGCATAAAGAAAACTCACCAGGTAAGTCCTTCTCTAGTATTCGCCACTCGTCCTGAATTTTCTTTGTCCAACTCCTTGGAGGCTACCACCATACAGAATAAAGAAAGAATAATTAATGATAAAAAATAAAATTAATTAAAAATAACGTGATGAAAAAATGTAACAAGTATAACTAGATTACCTGTTGTACTTGGAAGCCTGCACTGTTAAAATGATGATCTGAAAAATCATCAACAATGTCAAACAATTTGAAGTTTTCATACTTGTTCTTCAATTCATTCTCAGAAACCTCTTCCTTGTTTTCTGCAGAAGCGACAGCTGAACTGCTACTAGCAACATCCTTGTTACCTTCACATATTTTAGATTCTGTGGAGTTGATTTGAGGAACCGAGGGGTTAGAATTGCTGCTGGAAACAGAACCCTTCAACCAAGAGAAAGATGCTTCTACACCAGGAGGCAAATCAACATTGTCAAACTGGGCTTGCATGCTCAAATAGTCAGCTTCGTCCTCATCTTCTTCAACGTTATCGAACATATATTCACCATCATCATTGTAATCAAAGGTATCATCTTCCTCATCAATCATATCATCATCATCATCATCATCATCATTGTTTTCATCATCATGACATGATGTATCTGAATTGACAATTCCTGAGCTTAGTGATACTGATGATCCAGCTTCACTAGTAGGATTCAAATCCTGGTAAAGAATAACAACTTTTTCACAACACCTTCTAAAGAAAAGACTATAGCAAGAACATGTTGACAAATCTCATATTTAATGATGCATCATTAGTTATGGAACTAGCTAGCAAGAGTAATCAACAACCTACAAATGTTGTAGTCAATTGATTTAGAACACTTGGCATACAATCATACATTTTCATACTTCCATCTTCCAAATAAAACAGTATTTTCTAATCATTTGGTAATTCACCTTTAGGTTTTCCAACTCATGCCCAATTGAAAAGAAGTACTTGATTGACATTACCAATAATAAATTTCATGCTTTTTTATTTAATGTTCTTCATTTAGCAATTCAATTAAAACAAATCAACGTCAATCATAATCTTTATTTCTGTTAATCAAATTCTTTTAACTTCTTTAAACCATCAAAGTATCAAACTAATAACTTAAATAAACTGTGTCTACTACTAGGTTTGAACCCACAACCTATAAGCTATCAACTAACCGCAGTTTGACAACATATTTGCTTTGCATCACATGAAATTTATATTGATATATTTGCTTTATATCACATGGAATTATATTAATATATACGGAGTATCATGTATACAATTTCCCAAAAACCTAACATACACACACAAGAACAGAAACAAAAAGAATCCGATTGCGACATGCATTAATAATATTAAGATTAATTATTAATATGTGATAATAATAGGTAATAGTAATAATTAATAATAATATATAATAAAAAAGTGAAATTGATAATGAAGAAGGAAATAGTACCTCATTATGTTTAATTTTCATAAGAATAGAAGCATCGTCAGAATTCAAACCCTCGATTCCAACTTCCATCTGATCAAATCAAAACAAAACAAAACCCTAGAATATGATATGGAGTACTATGTATAATCGATCATAAACTCGAACAGAAAAAAGAAAGAATTTTAGGGGAAATGAAATGGAAATTGAAATGGATGTGGATGATGGGAAAGTAGTAGTGAAGTTGTGTGGGATCGGTGATGGGGTTGTTGTTGTTGTTTGTATTCGCGCGTAATTGGGGGTTCTAACTTACGCAGGAAGTGATTGCCAATATGGAAAGGGTCAATAATATACTCTTATTTTATTTCAATATTGTATTTTTTTATTTTTTTTTTAAAGTTACTTGGGCACTACTCCTCACTAAAACTGTTTTTTTTTCTATGGGAGATGTGAATAATATTTTTTTTTTATTATTATTGAACACTCTACTGACTATAATGAAATAATTAGGCATGTGAAAAGTGTTAGAATAGCCCGAACCGGCTCGACATCTTACTAAGAAGGTAGATATATTGTTAAAAGCTAGTTTAATTTACAAGTAATCAATCTCTTATTAGAATACAAACTGTATTCGATAGATATGGACATACATTCTATATTTATCTATAACACTTCTCCTTAGATGTCTATAGTATAAACTTTATGCCTTATCAAAATTTACCAGATAAAACCGAAAGGACAAAAATCTATTGAAGAAAAAAGAGTACATAATTATTTTAGTAAGCTTGGGGATGTTGCCTCATTAATAACCTTGCTAGAAAAAGAGTGCAACACGATTTTCTCTCCTCTAATGATCTCATCACTTGTACAAAATTGTTGAAGAATAATATCATCACATTTTACTCTTTCGCCAGCCATGAGTATAATATAACTTTAGCAAGATAAGTCATATCTCCATCACTACCGATGTATCATTTCTTAAGTTGAACAATATGTTATGTGTATGCAAGAAAGTGAATGCCTTTTCAAATGGAAGGAATCATATCTCGTCAACAATTAAACATAGAAATTTCAACGCCCAATGAAAAAGTAATATAAAGTTCTTGACGAATAATTCCCTTAACCTCCTTTAGGGGTCGAAAGGAGTAGTCTTTTTAACATCAAATAATTTTACTGACATTTAGGTGCTAATGTCACTCGCCCACAAAGAAGGAAGCAAAGAGATTCCTTTTCAATCATCCCAAATATGGGAGGAAAGGATAAAAGAAAAAAATGCGTTAAAACATTCCCTCTTATTTCATTTCCTTCGTTTCCCTTCCTTCTATTTAAAAAATTAAGAACAACATTTTATTTTTAAATCATTTCACTTCTTTTCTTTTTCATCCAATATATAACTTGAGAACACAGTGTTCTTGTACTCTAAGATTAAATCACTGGGATGCTTAAATTTTAACCAACGACAAAACCTTGTCTTTACACTCGTTCATTTCAATTTCTTTTTCAAGCATTTAATCGCATTTGAAAACTTCCAAATAGTTTCAATAATATATGAATAATAATGTATGTACATTCTAACTTATTTTCAAAATGTATGGGCAAACATACTCATTTTCTATAAAAAATATTCGACATGGTATTTATTCATCAGCCCAATTTATAGCACTAATTCTCGTACTGTTCGTATATGAATTTTTATTCTCATACATTAGTTTTCTTAACTTACCAATCAATTGTACTTTTAATATCAAAGTATATGCATATATTAGTCGGTCATTGTACAGCATATATCCATGAACTATGTGATTTAATTAATCTGTATTCGGTTCGAATAATGTTTAATTAATAGATCGATTTCAATAAAATCATGTGAAGAATTATGTGATTTACTTAATATTTGGATGTTCTTAGCCCCTTCCAGAACGTTAAGCATACGAACTCAAACTAAAACAACGAAAACTAACAGAAACATTAAAGAAAGTATTTATTCAATGGTTGGTTCCTCGGTTACCTGAAAACGGTGATGTCAAAAAGAAAACCCGTTGGTGAAACTACCACTCTCCGTGCTCAAACGTGACTACAAATCGTCGTGTAGACTCGTACTGATACTGTATTATAAAGTAAATAGAACAATAAAAAAAATAGATTTGTGTTATTCATTGGTGGTATAAATATAATTACAAGATAGCTTAACCTAAAAGTAATCAATCTCTCACTATATTACAAACATTATCTAATAGATATAGATATCTATTTCATATTTATCTATAACAAATCAAACGCTACCCCTTATTAAAGCTGTTTTTTTATTCTATAAAAAATGTGAATAATAATTTTTTTAATCAACACTACTTTTTACAAACATCCACCTGTTAAGGTAGTTATTAGTAAATAGTAAATACCAGATACAACTATAATTATTAAATGTATAATAAAAAATAAATTTTTATATATTTTTTAAACAATCGATTATTTTAATTGACTAAGTATAAGTAAACGATGATATTGCCAAACCATTTCCATTTTCAGTCCGAAAATGTTTAAATAGAGAAAATTGAAATTTATTAGTTTAACACTTCAATTATTTCATTTTTCTTAAACTGTGTACATATTTGTAGGGGATCATATTGATTCGAAGAATTTTTTGAATTTCTTTATAAATATTTTGTTATTTTTTCTTTTTTTCTTTTTAATTATTTGTTTTTCTTAGTTGAACATTTATCTATGCGTTTTACATACAGGAGCTAATATACGAACTTGTGCATTAGTTAAAAGATCACAATGAAATGAATATATATGAAACCAACCTAAAAGTAAATTTAGTGGCGCATAGTTGGCTTTAGTGGAAGAAAAAAAAACTCATTCTTTTATTGGTAAGTTCTTTTGCATTTGAGAATGAAATCGGTGTATGAAAATGCATCAAATTTGGACACGATCTTAATTGTGTATATCTAACTGCTTTTGTACAATTGTATGTATCCAACTTTCAAAAAGTATATTTCTTGATGTATTTTGTTGATTTGTTATCTGTTTAAGGTGTCACGTGACATCCGTAGAAACTAACACATCATCAAAAGTACCACATAATACATTAAAATGTACTTTTTGAAAATTGGATACACAAGATAGGGGAAAAATAGTTGAATACACACAATTGAGATCATGTTTAAATTGAATGCATTTCAGACACTAATCCCTTTTAGAAATAGTCAAATAAAGTCGAAAACAACTACTTTCCTGATTATGTTTCTTTTTTCTTACAAAATTATTAATAGATACACTATCCGTCTCCATGTGTAATGTCAAGTCATATATGATTAATTGTTATTTATTTTATAAATTAAACGTCTGAATAGAAAGAAAAAAGAAATCCTAAATGACTTGATAAATAATTTTTTTTAATATTCAGCCGTTAAATCAAAAACAAACAAGTTAGACCTCAATCTACTCTTGCTTTTCATCCATTCACAGTAAAGTCTAAACCAAATAAGCATTTGTTTATCACATGACAAAGACTATATTATATATATTCTGGGAACAACATGGTTTACATAAAAACTAAACACCATCATCATCCCCTACACTATCAACCAAAACTTTCATAAAAACAAATAAAATTATTTATTATCAAAAAGATGATAACTTGGGTATTTTCATCCCCGATAACTACAAAGTTGTTTCAAGTTGTCCTTTTGAGACGCGATTATCCCATGAGCTTTCGCTAACCTGCACGAATATTGTGTTATAATCTCATAAGTTGAAGCTCTTTTCCATGGTACTATCCCAAAATCGTCGTTATAATCTTCCATCCCTTCCACGAGAAACTGCCATGCAAATGATCCTCCCCCAGCTCCCTTTTTCTTTGCGGATTCATAAATGACATCAAAGACGGTTTTGTAGAATTGGTCTCGTTGCACAGGGTCAAAACCTTTGTTTAAATCTGATAAACCAAATTCAGTAAACATCACGGGTTTCTTCAGCACTTGGTCTCCATCTTCAATGTGAGAACGCATCCATTTAGCCACAAATTTCAGTTTTCCTTCAAGGCTCCTCTTTTTAAACCTATGAAAATTAACAAATTTTGCATCTTTTAACCATCCCATATAGATTTAGATTAGTTGTCACTACTATTTTTCATGTCACACAAGGACTTCACTAAAGACAATTAAATAGGTCAAACGAGTAAAGTAGAAGGCGGCAAAAGGAGATCTGTCAACCCAGATTATGTTTTATCTCTAATTTTTTATAACGCTTTTCAAAAGTTGAATGTTTGTGACTTTGTGTAAATGTTATAAAAAAGTTGGACTTAGTAACAGAGATGCTAAAGCTTACCAGTGATCAGGATAGATATGAACAGAGGCAAAGTCAATGGTCGAGGGTGCTGAATTACGTATAAAATCAGCTCCGAGATCAGCAGCCCAAAATTCCGGATTGACGGTGTCTTTCTTAGGACTTTTAGGCCCGTAGAATCCTTCAAGACCAATCGTCAGCATATGTTTCCGGTCAATAGATTTTATAAATGATGACATTTCTTCTATCCAATCCTGCAGTTACAAGTCATATGGTTAGTTCAGCCCCTAGCTATTAAAATTTTATATACATTAAAGTGCAATTTCAACCCTACTGTATTCCCATTAGATCAAAAGGGTGCTATTAATAAATAGCTAAAAGCCAAACAGGTCAAACGGATTGCAAATCATCAAATTATAGATGCTTAAAAGCTCCTAACTTATCGAGTATTATTTTGTGAACTCATTTGACATACTAATTACTTATAAAATATTTTAAAATTTTGGACAAGCAGTGTTTTCGGTCAACCCAACCTGACCCATTTAGCCCACATCAGACTTACAAGTCTTTTCTCATCACCGAACCCATCCTTTTTGTCACGTATACATAAAAGACTTACTTGTAGGGTATCACCGGAAGCATCGGTAATGCAACGAGGCTCATTGATCAACTCCCACCCAAAGATTGTGGGATCGTCCCTATACACAACTCCAGTGACCGTGTTCTTCCTTGTCAAGATGGTCTGTAACGTCAAAAAGCAGACAAATTATAACAAACAACAAAATATTAATTTTCTAACAACGTTGGTTTTGTTTTATGTGAAGTTTAGTACGCAGAAAAATACATGTAAAGAGTCTACCCTTGAATTTTGAGTATCAGATAGATAATCTTTTAGTTTCAAATTTGAAAAGAATGTTCGTTTTGGTGAGAATATACATATAAACATTAACCAACAAAATAACATACAAGATGAGGATGTTTAGTAAGAATAAATACTGGAATCCAACTAAAATATCCACTGTTTAAAGATAGAGATATCTAATATTTATTTACATTTATCACAATAATAAGTTATTCTTACAACTACTGCTTACCAGATCATCCAAATTTGATTATTATGTCTCTAAATGATCAAAATTGTTAGGGTTCTTAGAAAAAGAAACATAACCAGATTAGTACCTTGACATAGTTTTTAAAATAAAGGCGAATTGATGGATCGAAGAAGAAAGAGTCATTAGAGGCACTCAAGCCAACACCTTCATCCCATGCCCATTTCACATATTGAGTTTTGCCACCGTAAGCTTGTAGGTTATTAACTAAGCTAAACAAAAGTCTTACTCCAACTTGTCTCGCTTCTGCAATTACATAATCCAACGCCTGCAATGATTCCCATTTTATCAAATTAAATTAAGCGAAATTTCTAAAATGGAAAAATTCAATAAAAAGGTGAAACGTTAACATCAAAAAATTTTCTTACTTCTAATAAATTAACGATTTCATCACAAGAAGTTATTGACATTTTCAACCACTACTTGGCTTTTTTAAACAAACAAACCAACTTTCGATTAGCCAACAGGTCAACATGTGGTAATTAATCGATATTAAATCTTGCTCAATGCTCTTGTGATCCCAGATCAATATCATAAACCATGTGTAACGTGAGTTGTACTATACAACTATTTTTGTAATTGAAATCGAATTAAGAAACCTGTACTGCCTTTTCATTACGAACAAACGAATGCTTTGGCAAAACATGAAAAAGAACACTATACAAGGATAACGGAATTTGTAAAAAAGAAATCTAATACACAGTTCTTTTTTCGTTTTAACATTTCCACAGTTCTCCGAACTTTTTATTCTGGTCCTACAAACTATGATATCTCTTGGGCATTTTTCACAAGAATGACTGTTGGCTGGGAACATAAACCAGAAAGCTCACTTAGAGATTTAACCAATTGGACTAGGAATACAAAAGCTTAAATCAGAAACCTGGAAAAATACGAAATTACAAAAAGATGGAGCACACCTACACAAATAAAATATAGATTACTGCTTACATCAGTACCTAAAAGGCTAAACACATCACATTTATCGTATCATGAATCCCGAAATGAAGGGACAGTTATATTACTACCGGACACATAAGGTACAACATCTATATAATCAAAAAGGAATAAAAAATGCCACTATGAATGAATATATCAAAAAATTCCCTATAAGAAGATTCAATATCAGTACACAAAGTCCTTATCTTGAATCCTCCCCTATCAATAATGCTAACATTCATAAAAAATCAACAATTCCTAAAAAATAAAATCACAAATTATCAGGTACACGATTCCCAGCAAACAATAAAGAAGATCACAATTTAGACACAGAATAAGTAGTAGTTTTTACCTTGAATACATGTCATCAAGTTCTGCCTAGAATGCAACTATTACTGAGAAAAAACCCAACAAAAATAATAAACAATCACACACAGAAATAACACCTTTTTCTTACCTTGAATACTAGCTCATCAAATTGCATCAATAATGCTAACATCCATGCAAAAAATACACAATTCCAAACAAAAAGATTATGTAAAAAAATAGAGTACATCACAAAATAACAAGTCTTTTTTACCTATATTTATATATAGGAAAAGGAAATAAAATACACAAATTATACACAGCAAAATTTATACCTTGAATACTCTTTCATCAAATTGTCCAGGTGAAATCTGAAGAGCATTATAATCACCATCATTAAAAGCCCAAGTTCTACACACAGTCAAACCCATTTTTGCAGCAGCTTGAAGCATTTCCCTGATTCTTGGGCGACTATAATCATGTACAGCATGGTCCATAAACCAATATGAATTCCAACCATTTACATAAAACAGTTTACCATCCGCAACAAAATTAGTCCCATTTCTCTCCACAAAACTCAATTTTGGGTCAGTTTTGTAATTGACATATAAAAAATCCCCAAAAGATAAGTAAAGAAAAACAAGAATAGATGCAAATCCAAGCACTGGGTAAACCAAACTCTGATTACCCATCATTGATTTAACCATAAATAACAAAAATATTTGATCTTTTGTATTATTTATAAATCAAGAATGTTCACCCAAGTGACCCAGATTAGGGTTTTGAATGGATCTTTATCTTTATAGGGTTTTTCACAAAATCTTTGGAAACCCAGATGCAAAGCAAGGTATTGTACCACACCCAGATCCCCTTTTTCAAAGTTTTAGTTTTTTCTTAGAAAACTTAGAATTACATTCCAAATGTACACATTTGTGTGTGTATTTTGAGTGTATCTTCTGTGAGTGGAGGTTATGTGTCACCAAATTTGTGTATGTTTTAATTTAATAAAGTGATTTCTATAAAAGTGATTAAACAGAGAAAAATGGCAGAGGAGAGAAGACACCTAACATGTACCTACTGCAGATTTTGTCAAAGAATCAGTGAGAAAATGTTAATTAAAAGGTGAAGGAAGTATGTGGGTGTGATGTATAGTTGTTTGGGAGCATGTTCAAGGACTAATTAGATCTGTGTCCAATATTTCTCTCTCTTTTTGGCTTTTTGTAAATATTAATTTTTGGTTTATTTATCTCAATATATTTATGAATATATGGACAATGTTTTGTTGTTAAGTTACAAGTTTTGGATAACGAGGAACATGTCATGAATAGACTTTTTGTAAATTGGAATCTGAATTCAGTCTATTACATAGTGTTTTTATTATAAATTATAAAGAAATTGCAATCTCTAAAAATTTGCCCAATGAAATAATCAATTACTCTTAGCATTCCATACCAATTATGTTGAATTTCATAATTTTGAGCAAACTAAATATTTATAAATAAAGTTAACAACCCAAATGGACACAATTTATATATAAATGGGTTCAGGACATGTCGAATCGATAATGGCTCTATGACTATTATTCTGTTAGAATTAACAAATTAAACATTACAATTTGAAAAAGACCCTTTGACAGTGTTTGTGGTTTCGGGTTAAAATCACCTAACACAAAATATAACCTTCATTCATTTATTTCTTAAAAACTTATTATTAAATTTACAAATATAACAACAAAACTGATATTTATTTAACATATATTAAATTATTTTTTTTAGTAGGATAGCTATAGCTAGTCTTATATATATATATATATATATATATATATATATATATATATAGCAACAACGACAATTAGTGGAGTAGTTAGTGAACCAATTGAGCATAGCTCAAGTGGTGGTATTGCCACTGCAAACGTCCAGACTCTACATGTGTGACCTATGTCAGGGGTTCGAATCCGTTTCTCAGCATATGTGGTTGATTTGTAGACAAATGATTTACCCGACGTTTATGCTCTTTGCGAGTAGGACGGACGCGTACCATTAAAATATTGTACGGGGTCAGGGGTACCCTTAAAACTATCCTTTTCAGAAAGAGTTAGTGATGATAGAAAATATTTTATTATTTTATTGTCGATTAAGAATGTTCAAACACGTTGACAATTTTTACATTAAAAGGAAAAATCAACAATATGAAAAGTTCAATTTTAATTTTGAATCGTAGTGTTTATATACGGATGATTTATTATTCTATGTTATAGTGAAATGATATAATATGTTAAAAATTTAATTTAATTATGTACGAAGTTTAAAAGGAAATGGTAAAATTTTATAAATTAATAGTTTAATTGGAAAGATTGAAATAATTAATTAAGAGTAATATAGACTTTAATCAGTGTTAAATCTAAGTTAAAAAAAATTGTAGATATGTTTCATGAATAGTTTAGATAAGATAATATATGTGTATGAATCAAATATAGTTAATTCTTCTTTCAGCAAATTTTGTAACCTTCAAAAGTGATTATTTAAGTGACAAACAATAAAGACATAAGTCAAAATCAAAACCTTAAAACATATCATTACGACCTTTTTGTAATGATAACTGATGAGATACAATTAATAATTAATAGACCTACAAATTAAGTGAGGTTGTCACGTATTAAATATTTGGAGGCTGATTATTAGGCTGCATTTACGGTGGTACTTTCTATTTCCGGGGATCGTGGGGTCAATGTGTTTGTGTCGGCACACCATAAATACACCCTGCCCAGGACTCCGAGGCTCATTCATCCGTCTAAATTTATAGAAAATTATTTATACGGTAATATTTAACTTCCTGTATCTAAATATAAACAAAATTTTAAAAATATCAATTTTGATCAAAAATTTCGCTCTATCATATCAGTTTGGAGCAAAATGTAGTGTTTTTTTTTAATTTGAGCGAAATGTATTGTGTTTTTTCAATTTGAGCGAACTTCTAAGCATTTGAACGAATTCCTAGTCAGAGCGAATGATTGGGCATCTGAGCAAATTCATGTGTATTTTTTATAATTTGAGCGAATTATTGTGCATTTGAGCGAATTCATGTGTATTTTGTAATAATCGGAGCGTATTGTTGGTCATTTTGGCGAATTAAGTATTTTTTTAATGATATGTATTTGAGCGAATTGTTGAAAATTTGAGCGAATTCGTGTGTATTTTTTAATAATTGGAGCGAATTGTTAGATATATATTTAATTGGAGCGAACTAACAAAGATTTTTTTATACTACATTTTGCTCCAAGTTGATGTGATGGAGCGGGATCTTTGACCAAAATGAATATTGTTGTAGATTTGTCCAAATCTAGATATTGAGGAATAAATTAGACCATATAGATAATTTTCTTTTAATTTTAATTAATTTATCAATGATAAGTATTATTTAATTTGATTAATATTTCTAATAAAATCCACCCAATTTTGTATCTTTGGTACGAGCTAAATTACATAATATCATAATCTAAAAGTATCGTTTACATATCAGATATAGTCGTATTACGTGGATAACCTAGTCATCGATGATCATTATATTTGTAAAAGCATCTACTTGGACTATTGTACTTTTTTTCTTTACTTGAAAAGACCAATGTACCTTAAGTAACGTGTTACATACTCTAGTTACTGACAATCGACTCAACCAGTCACAAGTTGTCAAGTTAGATAATTTATGACAATCAAACTTAAATAAAAAACAAAATTAAAAAATAATAACGATAACTATTATATGTTTACTTATACCATAAATATACTTTATACTCCTTAAATCTTGGTTAAGGCACAAATTTTAATAATGCATATCCGAACATTTTAATAATATGAAATCCAATTTAGTCATCAAGTTATTTAGATGTAACTTTTTATTATTATTTAGTTATTGTTTTAATTTAATTATAACTACAATGATTTTGTCATAAGAAAATGTAGTAGAAATATAGAACGAAAAGTTTGTTATTGTATTTAATAATTAATTTATTTGTTTAAGTGCAATGTGGCCTACCTAAGATAATTAAATCTAGAAAATTTGACCAAGCAATTTTTAGGGTAAATTTGTATCAAATCAACCTAAATGGGTATATATATGTATATATATCAGTTACATTTTCACATAGAAGCAGATCGAAAAAATAAAAAGGTTTTTGGTTGTTAGAATCTGAAATCAATCGACAAAATGAGCGACAATGATGATGATGAAGAGGTAACACAGTCCAAATATAAATCACGTAAAGCAAGAGCAAAAGCAAAGGCTAAAAAACCTGTTAAAAATTTCATGCAAACGTTGGGCAAAGGTATACCTAAAACTAAAAAAAGTAGCAAAAGTAATTCTAAAAAAAATAGGGTTGAGGAATCTGATGATGACGATGACGAAAACGAGGATGATGAGGTTGAAATGCTTAGTATATCGTCTGAAGATGATGATGACGACGATGATGATGATCATAAGCTGAAAAATAATAACAAGAAGGTGAATGGTGACGATAAGAATGATAATAATACGCTTGCGGAAGGAGGAGAACCTACAAAATGGAAGCAAGTTAATGAATCTGAGGTACATTATCCGTTATACTCCGAATGTGTTTGATAGAATTTTGAAGTATTAAAGTCGACAATGGTACAAGTTTAATTTATGGTTGTGCATTGACTGCATAAATGTTTGTGAAGCTACAGTGCATATTGCGCGTCTTCTAAGTTATTGATTTTGTATGTGTAATGCTTATTTCAGATATAGTTAACTTGTCAAATTTGTGAATTTGTTGACTAATATGATTCATATTGTGATATTCAATTGGTTTTTACTGTTCCTACCAATATTTGAGTTCTTGTTTAACCTCTTCTCTATATAGCGGGGTCAAATGAAGACATATATTTCGTTAACTAAATAAGAATCCTTACCTATATAGACGCACAACTATAAATTAATGAAGAAACCACTCCAAGATTCATAGGTGAATTTCTGAGAATGATTGAATTGGCGAATTGCTGTTATGGCAGCTCGCTCGAAGGGTTCGTGAAATGAGGGAGTCGAAACAAGCTTCAGTTCCAGTGCCTCAAAAAATTCAGAAGAAACAAACAACGAGTGGCAAGGGGCTCAACAATTTACAGTCGTTGCCACGTGGCATGGAGTGCATAGATCCTCTTGGACTGGGGTAGAGATCTCCTAGTGACTCTGTTCACATGGTTGCAACTTGATCTTACAGTTATTACTAATGTTATTTTATTTTATGCCAGAATTATAAGCAGCAGAACACTGAGGTTGATGACTGAACGTTCTGCAAGTTCGCCATCCAATTCTGAAAAAGTCGAAGCAGACCTTCGAGGTATTCATCCCACATACCGTCGTTTAATCAACTTATTTTATTTCGTTGGTAATATGCGTAGTTGCAAGTTCATTTGTTAATTTCGTTGTTTTTCATATTGTAATTACTATAAGCGAAGTACATGACTTAGAAAATTGATGCATTTTTATCTTAGAACAGAAAGCTTGTTTGTTAGCTTTTGTACCAACAGAATATCAATATTTGTATTTAACGAGGATATTAATACATGCAAATGTTATTGCAGATAAGTTGATGTTTTTCTCAGAGAAGTTTGATCCGATATTGTTCATTACTCGCATACACCAATATACTTCGGCTGCAGATTTGGAGGTTGGAACTGTCGCTTTAAAAAAAGACCTCAAAGGATGGACTCAGCAGAGAAAACAACTGGTCAAGGAAAACTTTGATTGCTTCGTCTCATGTAAAACTACTATTGATGGTAGGTACATCATATAGACTTGAATTTTGACCCATTTACTTCCAAATGGGTCAATTTGGGTCATGTCTTATCTTAACGGGTCAAATGCATAAACCAAAAAATTAGCCACAAAGGGAAAAGTTTAACGGGTCGAAAGACAGCCTAAGTGTAACTTTAACGCATAAAACCTCCTAAATCATTTTATTACAAAAATAAATTATGATTGAAATGTTCCCGGTTAACCCAAAATGACCTGACCCCTGTGCACAAACTACACCTTACCCAACACGCCTGTTTTTTGAATGTTCTTTCCAAGTGAATGTATTTATTTTACAGATATCCAATCAAAACTGAAAAGGATAGAAGAAGATCCTGAAGGTGGAACATCACATTTATATACTTGTATCCAAGGAGTCAATTCAATGGCTAACCGTGCTTTTGAACCCCTTCTTGAAAGACAGGTTAAAAGTTTTTACAACATTTTGGACTAAGGTTGTGGTTATATATATCGTTATTCTGTTAATAAATGGATATATTTTATTAGGCTCAAGCAGAGAAAATCAGGGCAGTCCAAGCAGTGCTTCAGAGGTTCCGTACTTTATTCAATTTGCCAAGTGCCATTCGTGGAAACATTCGTAAGGGTGAATATGACTTGGCAGTAAGAGAATACAGGAAAGCAAAGTCAATTGTCCTCCCTTCTCATGTACAGTAATTCATCATCACTTCCTTTTGAAAATCTGTTCCTTTTTTTCATGAATATAAGTATGGTTCACAATTGTGGTCTACTGTCTTCCCCTATAAAGCATGTAAATGTAAATTACAGGTTGGAATACTAAAGCGCGTTCTTGAGGAGGTTGAAAAGGTAATGCATGAGTTTAAAGGCATGCTTTACCAGTCAATGGAAGATCCACACATAGATCTAACAAATGTAAGACTTCTTTCTGAATACTAAAATGTGCCTTAAAGAGGTTGAACATATTTACAATTTTTTATTATATATTTTTGTAGCTTGAGAATGTTGTGAGGTTGCTGTCAGAATTGGAACCTGAGACAGATCCTGTAAGGCGTTATTTTAGCATACAGGTGACACACTGATATCTCTGTTCCTCGGTTTTCTTAACTGCTTGGTTGATAATTGAAAGTTTGATACATACAATATAAACTTATAAAACGTGAGTAACATTTGAGACAACTTTTATTATGTCAGAACGGTAGGATTCGAAGTTTACTTGAGATGTGCACATTAGATCATGAATTAAGGATGGAAAGTTTGCAAGATAAGCTACAGGATAAAGCATTGTTGGATGAGAAGTGGAAGAAAATTCAGCTAGATGTACACGAATCAGTAAGCAATTTCACTTACTTCTCTGTTTATGAAACTGTGTTATCTTTTTTGGTATAATAATGCTTTGTGTTATTTAATAGCATCAGGTGGATGTCGGTTTATTACATTCACAATCAAGTGATTCAGGTGGTGAAGAACTTGATGCTCTCAGAGTAAGGTATATACGCTGTTTAACGGCTGTAATCATCCATCATATACCACCGTTCTGGAAAATTGCGAATTCAATTTCAAGTGGAAAATTTGCAAAGGTGAAGGCTTCATTTTTGCAGTAACTCTAGTTAGCAAAATTAGTATTATTTCTTATGTTAAGAATTTGAGTACACCGTTGTCTTCCTTTTGTCTTGTGGTTTTACCCTATGTTCCTTTCTTTAAACATTGGGCAATTTACTTAGAATATCAATGTATCTTTACTTTTGTCCAAAATGGGACCACGCTAATTTTCTATTCTTTATATGGAAATCTCAGTGAGTTAATGAAACATTTTTGTATTCTGTTTGGATCATTGAGCAAGTATTTCAAAATGATAATTTTTTTATAAAAATATGTCAAACTTATAGATGATGATAAATTTTTTATACAAAGTTAACTGATTTAAGTTCTGAATAATTAGTGTGACAAAAAAAGTACATTATTCGATTCGGTTGATAATTCATTAATTCATTTTACAAAGGGATAATAATGTAAATTTTAATTTCTTTTTAACCAGGTTATTATTATGGATTTTTCCAGGTTTCAGAGAATAAAACAGAGGGAAGATATTCTAGTCATTCTTTGGAAGTAGTGTCCGGAATGATACACGATACTACATTAGCATATGAATCCAAGGTACAAATTTTTCTTAACAATTTTTTACATTTATGGATTTGAGATTACTGTTAAAAATTGTTTTGTGCCATGTAAAGTTTTTACAAGCTTTGAAAACCAGAAAATTAGAGTTTCAGACATGACTGACTACTGACTTCCACATCTGCTTAGTTTGTAGGTAGAAGAAATGTGGTTCTGTTTTACTCAAAGTTACTTAGAGATCTTTTGTAGTTTTATTTAATTCACGAGTGGTTATTGAATGATTTATTCACTGAAGATGACTCTCTTTTAACTTCTGTTGGTTATAGTTTTCTGACAGAAATAATATTAGACAAGTCTTGTATTAATTGTTCAGGTCCAGAACACGTTCCATGAACTTGACGAATCGAATGTTGTTTGCCCTTATATGAGTGATGCATTAATGCATATATCTAAAGCATGCCAAGTTTTTGAAGTAAAAGAAGCCGCACCGACAATTGCAGGTTCTTCACCCTTTGTTGCTCCAGCCTTTGTTTTCAATTTGGGGGTAGTATTTTTGTACGGGTCAGGTTGGGCTGACCCGAAACATTTATTATCCAAAAATTTACAAGTTTTTTTCTTCATATAGCAGTAATTATTTCAATATAATAATTAAAAAAGTTTGTCTCTTGACATGCTTCATTTTAAGCTACAACTTTTGAATTAAGTTTGACACGTTAGATATAAAACATAATCCAAATTGACCCATTAATAAGTAAATGGATCGAAATTGCCATTACTGCTAAGTGCTAACTACTTTTCATGACAACAGTTGAAGCTCTGCGGGCACTTCTCTTTGAAAGCACAAAACTTTATATTCTAAGGCTTTGTTCATGGATGAGATCCTCAATTGAGGAAATATCAAGAAATGAATCTTGGGTCCCTGTGACTGTTTTAGAAAGGAACAAATCTCCATATGCTATCTCTTCCTTACCGTTAGCGTTTCGCTCAGTTATGGTGTCAGCATTGGACCAGATTAATATGTAAGATCTCATATCTCGCTTTCGTTACATGTCCATTTTCTTAGAATTGTGATTGTAAGAAACATTGTTAAACTAACTGAATCAGCCTGTAAATTACAAGCATTTATTTTTGATTTTTTTTTGCAGGATGATTAACACCTTAAGGAATGAAGCTACAACAGAAGATACTCTTATGCTGCTTCATGAAGCTCAAGAATCTGTTAGGCTTTCATTTTTCAATTGTCTACTTGGTTTTGCTGGTATGGATCTCTGCATTTGTATGTGTAATCCGATTATGGTTAGTACTTAACATGCATTATAATATTAGGCCACTTGGAGCAAATTGGGGGCGAGCTTGGTCAGAACAACGAGATGCAAAATGGATATCCTTATGTTCTAGAAGAAAATGTATTTCATCATCGCCCGGGAAGTATTACCGATCCACACCAACAACTGTTGATGGTTTTGAGTAATATCGGGTTTTGCAAAGACGATCTTTCACGTGACATGTACAATAAATACAAACACATTTGGCTCAAGTCTAGGTATGCACAAAGAAAAGTAATAAAGACCAAGTGTGTTACAAATGTGATTATATTTTTTTTCTGGATAAATTGATGTAGGAGGTTTTATGCACTATGGAAGTTTACAGGTAGGGACAGTTATAAGCATTTTTTGAAAACATGACTGATTATATTCATTTTTTTTATTGTTCACGTTTTTCTCGTTAGAGATAAAAAGAACCCAAATCAACCCATTCATGAGTTAAATAGATAAAGTTATCATGTTATTGGAATATCGGCTACTAGATATATACATAATGTTGACATTGCATGTTTGAAGCATACTGCAGAATAGTTAATCAGCGTGAAGTGTTTCAGGGAAGGAGAAGATGATGACAAGGACAGAGAAGAACTCGTTGTGTCTTTCTCTGCACTAGAAGAGAAAGTCCTTGCACAGTACACTATTGCCAAGGTATATATATACTAATCGTGTATGGATTTAAGGTAGAGATGGCAAAATGGACAGATCGGGTGATGGGTCAAAATGGGTCGAGTTGGATTGACCTAAACCACTTTTTGCTCACAATTCTAGACCTTTTATAAAAAATCATTGTGTCACCTATGATAACAAAAGTTTCACAATTCTTTATTTGAATGATTTAGGAAGTTATATGCTTTTTCTATCTGTAAGAGATGAAACCTAACCCTATTTGACCCATTCAACCAACTATTGGTCAAAGGGTTTTAAGGAAATTTTTAGCTCAAAGGAAGACGTGTAAAATGGGTTGAAATCATTGGAGGTAACCAAAGAGCTTAATCTTGTTATTGAAATACTAAAATATTTTTGCTCGATAAATTATGTGTAGATATTTTAAAATGGACAAACAAGTTTTTTTAAGAACTCGATCCGTGTCAATCCTTACCAAACCATTATCTTTATGACCTGTTACTGAACCTACGGGACCATGACATTTTGCCACCTCTAATTCTGATAATAGGCATATTTATGAATAGTATGCTCTAGATTAACAATTGTGTTTATTGAATATCTTAGGCATATCATATTAGAACAGCTGCTACAAACTATTTGGTAGATGCTGGATTACAATGGGGTGGAGCACCAGCAGTAAAAGTGAGGCCATCTTTAATCATTAGTCAGTAATCATATAGCTAACGCGCTTCATTAATGTTGAAACATTTCCATGTTGTGCAGGGTGTGCGGGACCCTGCGGTGGAATTAATGCATACGCTCGTCACTGTTCATGCAGAGGCATCTTCTATTCTAACAATTATATCACACATCTTTTGTTACTATTATATGTTGAATTTTATTTATAACTAGAGGTATCAAAATGGGCGGTTTGGGTAAAGAGTGAAAAATTTTCTGGGTCAGAACAAAATTTCTAAAAAACAGGTCAATTGGGTTCACGTAAACTGCTAATCATCCTTTTTCAAACCTTTTTTTGTTTTCAAATTTCATGGACAACCAATATGATAAACTTGTACAAATTTTTATTTATGAATAAAAATTAGTTTTGGTTTTAATGTACCTAGCATTTATTTATAATACTGACTACTAGGAAAGTGTCAATTGGTGACAGAGGTATTACTGACTGAGTGAAAATAGTCACTGTATCTGAGTTTTTAAAAAACACTATTAGAAGGTGCAAGTAAAGGGTTATAGTTTTGGGTTTTACACTCACTTTTTATGAAAAGATAGCGTCAAAGACGGTCAAAACTCTATTTCCACACTCTTGTTTGCGTATGTATGAATGTTTACTGGTGGATTGCAGGTGTTTGCTGGTTGTGAACCCTTGCTTGACAAGACCCTTGGGATTCTTGTGGAAGGCCTAATCGACACGTTGCTTAGCCTTTTCCATGAACATAAAGACACCAATCTTAAGTTATTGGATGCAAATGGTTACTGTCAGCTCATGCTTGAGGTGAACTCAATGAATCTAACTGATGTCTTTCTTCTTGCTGTTTAATAACATTGATGTAACAGAATTCAGCAAACATTATATGGATGTATTGCAAGCTCATTAGACTAGAAATACTTCGATGATATGAAATTAAATACTAATCAAAATAGTTTTGTGTGTCTGCGCAGATTGAATACTTTGAGACGATACTAAACCAGTATTTAACTTCTGAAGCAAGTGAATCTCTCAAGTCATTACAAGGGATTTTATTGGAGAAAGCCACTGAGAGTTGCTCAAGTGGAAATAATGATGATGATAACCAGCAAGGGACTATATCACCAGATGACCTCATAGTAAAAAACTCAATACCATTTTATTTTATATCTATCTTCAGAGGATTAAGTTGATTTAAGCTAATGAGAAACAAATTTTATAAACTTGAAAATAATTTAAGCTAGGGCTTATGGACTTAATGAACTTTGAAAAAAACAATAAGCTCCTTTTTTATGGCTTATGAGCTTATAAGTTTAAGTGTATGGCTTACTTAACTCGGCAAAAGTTGGTAATAAGTCCATGAGCCTTGAAAATATGCTAAGAGCCTATGAGACCGTAATATTGCTTCCAAAGGTGCACAAACTAAAACCGTGTTCTCCAATAGAAAGATATCTTATAGTTATGACTTATGAGTCTTATTTTACGCTAGTTAACATATTACGCATCGAAAATCATGATTGGTATTTTGGTTAGGCCCTCGCCCAACAATGCAGCAGCGAGCTATTACAATCTGAGCTTGAGAGGACTCGAATCAACACTGCATGTTTTATGGAATCATTTCCGTTAGAGTTTGCTCCGGAATCAGTTAAAGTAGCTTACGCTTCATTTAGAGGCTCAATGGATGCTTCAAGTGGAGTTTTCATGGGCGCGCAAGGGTTAGGCGCAACCCAAAGATGGAGATGATGATATTTCTTTACACAAAACAACGAAATACATACCATTTTTGCATCTTAGTTGTTTCTCTAGCTGTTTTTGTTGAGTACCACCATTTTTGTTATAATGTCTTTTCTTCACCACTTATACGATTTTCATTATTTTTTGTTTTTACTTATTTTGTACATTGAAAATTAAATTAAATTACATTTTATTGATTTATTTCTCTCCAAGGACTTGTACACATCACTTAAATAGCTAGGACCACTTGGGCCCAAAACAAATAGTTCATGTTTTATGACCACTTTTTCCTCCCTTTGTCTCTTATCCTCATTGATCCATCACATAATTTAAATCACAATTACATCATAGTTTTTCTTTGACAAAAATGATATATATTAAAAGGATAAAAGTTTTCTATCACTAACGATTTTTCGCTTATATTTTGTGAAATTAAAATGAAAAGATGTAAATGGGTTTGGAGGGCAAAATGGGAATTACGTAAATAATTTGTCATTGGTTGAAAACTTGAAATCACATACCTTTTGTAGAATAAAATGTCTCATCTGGGTCCGATGCAAAACAGTAATCACGCGATCACAAATACGCGTCTAAATCCAACTCATTTTTTTTCTTTTTGCCCCTCGTACTATTGAAGTTCACATTTGACCCACTAAATTTAAGCAAAATGATTAAAAATATATTTGACCAAGCTCAATTGATCATTTGATCTTATCTTTTTCCGCCCATTGATTAGTGTTTTCTATACTATCACGCAGCACATCTATTAGTTTTACATTGTTATATATGTTGGACGAATTATGTATCATATTTAAATATAAGAAATCAATCTTCTATGTTATATTATAATGCACTTTTATTCTTTCTATTATATTAGAATTGAACAAGCAATTTTTAACCCGCGCGTTGCAGCGGTAATTTTTTTAAAAAATAGACTTTAATATGAAATAAAATCTTTAAGAGTTACAATATATAATAAATTGTGAATCATAACTTACCTTAATAGTAACATGTAACATTTCTTCTAACAATTTAAGAAATGATTAAATTAAATAGTAAATTTTTCTTAATTATACTTTATATTTTAATATGTTTAGTTTTCATTGTCAAGTAATATTTTTTCTTTACGTAAAGTTTATGACATAAACAAAAAAGGATATAATATTTAAGGTGAGATTTGATTTCATATTATCAATATCGCACTTAATAACGACACATCTTTAATTTGTAAAAACTTGATAAAATAATAACGACATTTATAATCTTAAGAAAAACCTACCGATATTATGTTTATTATTCTCTTTTACACCGAATGAAGTATTTAAAATGCAAAAACAACATATGTATTAGTAAGGTGTTTAAAACTTTATATAAGATAAATGTATATGAATTTTCAAGAATATATAATTCTATAACAATAAGAAAAATATATCAACTTACAATACTTAACTTTGAATACATATTTAATCAATATCGCACTTAATAACAACACATCTTTAATTTATAAAAAATGATAAAATAATAACGACACTTGTAATTTTCAGAAAAACATACCGATATTATCTTTATGTTTCTCTTTTACACCGAATGAAGTATTTAAAATGCCAAAACAACACATGTATTAATAAGGTGTTAAAAGCTTTATATAAGATAAATGTATATGTATTTTCAAGAATATATAATTCTATAACAATAACTAAAATATATCAGCCTACAATACCTAACTTTGAATACATATTTGATTAAAATGATCTTTTTAATGTATATAAATTTTATTTATAACTAAACACACTTAAAAAAAAACTCACTATTCATGGCACTGCTTTGTTAAATGTAGGAGTTGAGAATATGTTCGATATAAATGTCCTAAGTCATATATTATTCTCACTCTTTTACACCAACCTCAAGCGATAGAAAGACTAAAACTTGTTAGGACCTACTCGACACCAACACTTTATGCGAGTACCGCGATATCTTTATAAAAAAATATCGATTTGCTCTCATTTTATTAGTAAAAATAGTATGATTGTTTCCCAAATGAAAAAATATGCAGATGGAGAGGTCGAACAACTTGAGTACCATGTATAGTTTGAATATTTTTAACTTATATAATACTGAAAATTCTATCTACTTTACTCAAATGCAAGATATAAACACAATGTTGACCCTTTAAACACGATTATCTACTACTTAACAAAAAAAAAAAATTTAAGGCACTTCTTCTGGTTTTTAAGATTCAACTATACCACATAATCTTGAGAGGATTGTTATTTCCGTACATTTATGAGAAAAATAATCGTTCGAATTGGATATCATTTCTCCTTATTATGCAACTCGCAACTATTAGTTACTCTCAAATGATGTATTCAATATCTGTTAGGATAAAAAGATTAGTACTGCCAAGCTTAATATAGGTTAGTACTGCTATCCAAAGTTTCTACTGCTGGTTCATTTCAAAGTTTCTACTGCTGGAACAAGACCAAGATTAGTACTGCCAGGAGAATCTCAGGATTAGTACTGCCAGTTCGTTTTACAAAGATTAGTACTGCTGGCATGATTTCTGCAATTTGTACTGCTAGACCAGTTTCCATTGTTTTCACTGTTGGTTCGATTTACAGAGTTTCCACTGCTACTTGTTTCTACTGCTTAGTGGAGCTGTCAGACTACCCAAAAGTAAAGCAGTAAAGCATATTTTACTTTATGGACACAGAGCATGCTTGAAGAGTTGACTTATGTGCATTAATTGCTATAACGTGTAACAGAGTGTCTAGTTTACTTTTGTGGCATGCTTAACATTGTAACTTGTGTAAATCCTAGGTTTATAAACAAGTGTAAAAGTGTGTATAAGAATATAAGTGAGTAAGCTTAGACAGAGCGATATACATAGATTAGTTAGCTTCAAGGTTATTGTAACCCTAATACAATCAAGTGTATTCGTATTATTAATCTTAATAATATTGGAGTTTTTGTCATACAATTTGTGTGTTCTATTATTCTTTGTCTATTAAAATACAAACATCTATACAAAACATACATACAACTTCCAAACTTAACAAGTATTATTCCGCAAATTTCTTGTTAAGAAGTTCAAGCATAGTGAAACTTAATCTTGATCTTGATCAAGTCGATCATGACAAGTGGTATCAGAGCAACAGGTTGCTTTGAACTTTTGGAAGTCAAAATTTGGTTTGTTTAAAAGCTATTTTAAAAACTTTTAAAATGTCTTCTGAAGAAACTCAGGCAAACAAAATCCCCATACTCAGGCCAGATGAGTATGATATGTGGAAAAATAGGATGAAGCAGTACATGTTGCTTACAGACTATCAACTATGGGATATTTGTGTAAATGGTCCTAAGTATCATGTGTTGGACCCCTGTTGCTGGATCTAAATCGAATCAATTTAACAATTGAAAGCGCGGAATACAATCAATTGAACAAAACACATTAACAATCACACAAAACTAGTCGATTAGCTTTTATATATATCACGAATAGCAAATCAACCGAATACAATAATTTCCTCACAAATGGCTTGAAAACTCTCTAGGTTCGTCAACCCGCTCCAATACGACCAACAACCCTCTCTCAAAACCCTAACGAAATATATATATATATATACTAACCATACTGGACCCTGCGACATAAGCCCAATGTCGCAGGCCCAGCCCATTGCGACACAACCTTTGTGTCGCTATAGCGACACAGGCTCTGTGTCGCACGACCGGTATATTGTGTATTTTCTATAATTACATTTCGTTTACAGACTCGAAAATACAAACTTAATACTCCACACACTCAGACTAATTGACTTTAACAGAACAAACGTTGACCAACTGACTGACACACATTTATGCACCAACAAACTCCCCCATGTCAGCAGCTTGGTCAACTAACCTTCAATTAGTCTTCACCAACAAACTCCCCCATGTCAGCAGCTTGGTCATTAGAAATCATGATGTTCAGTTTCATATGACTGAGAACTAATTAGATCTTCAACTTCAGTGACCATCATCTCTTTCATCAATAGCTTCTCCAATAATATTTATCTTCAAAGTCTTTGGAGAACTCTCATCAATTCTTATCGTTTGAATATGAGCATGATATGTAACTCGAATAAAATAACTCAGAAATAAAATATTTTTGTATTTTTCTTTATAAGACATAAATAAAATACTCAAAACGATAAATAAATAAACAACCTTTTTTTTTTTTTTTTTTTAGATGAAACCAGGTCTGTATTTTCATACAACAGAGGAGACACTTAATATATTCCCCCAGATAACACCATACAAAGACCCTATATTTTTAGATCATAACATGTTCATCATCCAAATATTAAGACGAAGCGTCTAAATATTTCGGACAATTCGGCCCTTATTTTAACTTAGTGTCATACATATTAATATGTCTTTATATAAAATAATATGCATATTTGAAATTTAAGCTTCTTAGTAACTTTAGAACAAATGCCTATCAATACATTATTTGATGAATCTAATATTTATAAAAGATATTTCAAGTATGCTAGATAAATCTACTGACACATCAAACATAAACCTTAAAATTCCATTTTATGCATGTCTCCTGATATACTATAATTTCCCAAATTGTTTACAGACACAATTCAACGTCTATTTTAACAATGTTGCAACTATTGCATTTCTTTAATACTAATAAGTATAAAGAGTGGCAGTTGCCTTTTTTCAAGAATTTGCCTGTTCATATTTTGCTGACTTTTTAAATTAGAATTTTAAAATTACTCCTCCCGAACAGCAAATTCTTTACTAAAAAACAAACAAATAAATAATCCTGAAAGAAACAAAAATTTCAAGTCACATATCAAGTCAAACTCAAATACTTTTAACACTTTTTAACCACCTCGTATTACTTCAGAATTTCATCCATTCACTCAAACATAAGCACCACACATAAGCACCTTGAAATCAACCTTCTTCGTATCCTTGCAGTCACTAAAAGTATTAGCGATCAAAAACCTGACTGCATCACCACAAACAAACATTAGTACTTATGAGACACCCAAGCCTTGATAGAGTTGGGTTGTCCAGTGTCATCCATAACCATCACATCAATGAGTTTATGATATTTTAAAAACTCAGTTGATTTCATTGATGTGTCGTTTGTGGATTTAGGTTTCCAAACCTGGTTAGGTTCAGATGTTTTGTTTTCAACAATGTTGTGCTTTTGGACTTGAGGTCTACTGGGCACACCTTTGTTTACTCTAACCATAGGTTTTGGAGAGTTGGATGCACAACTAGATACAGGCGAAAACGAACCACGCCTTGAAAATGATTTTTGAAAAGAATTTCTAAAAAATGAAGTTCTTGGTATCCCTCTACCAAACCTATTTAGGGATAATAACCGACAATCCCTAATGATGTGGCCCTGTTGACCACACCGAAAACACGAACGCCGTTCCACATACGGCCTTTTCCAGTGACTTCCCTCAAAACGTGTCGATGGAGGATTTACTGAGAGAGGCTTTGAGGTTGAGGCATTTACAAAACATGAACACTTATGCGTACATGTTGATGTAGAGGCCTCTAAAGTTGAACCATTAGATGTTGAAGGTTGGTCATTCTTAGACTTTTCATTGGAATCCTTCTTTTGAGTTTTCATCTTTTTGGATTCATCGTCAACCTTGTTTTTACCCTTATTATTAAAAACCTTTTCAGATTCATTTGTAATTATATGATTTTCGGGTTTAACATTAACTTTTTCAACTTTGACCTCAGACTCTTCAGTTAAGTCTTCCATTTCAACAATCTCCTCAACACACACAGGAGATAAACCTTTAGCCTTAACAAACTCAGGCCTTTTGACAGTCGGTGCTGTATCAAACACTGACTCAGTAAAAGATTGTGTATCTACCTTTGAAAAGGTAGGTACAAAGTCTTTGGCTGCATCCTTTGAAGGCATTGGCAGATAGTCAGAAGGAGGTGGTACAAAGTGATAACCAAGACCAGCCTTACTTTTCGTATCTGTCCTTTGCGATTGGAGGATCTCGTCAAAGACCAGTGTGGATGTTGAAAAATTTGAAAGTTTTCTCTTAAGGTTAATTATTTCTGACTGTGAGTCAGCAAGTTCCTTTCTAAGATCAGCTAGTAATTTAAGATAACTATCAATTGCATCTTGTTGACTAAAATTTTTAGCTTTTAGTTCCTTCAAATCAGAAAACGCAGCATCTAGTTTCTTATCAAAAGCCTTTTCATTATCTTTCAAAATTTTATTTGCCTGAGTAAGTTTTTCTAAATCAGAATTCAGGCGTTCAGTATCCTCACTGTATTTGTTAACTTTGTTAGTCAATTTGATACAAGACACACAAGATAATGGCTCTTCAATAGGTACCTCAGGTTTACTCGTGATATGAGACATGAGAGCTTTATTAGTACTACCAATCTCGTTACTATGTTTCAATAGCTGAGTAAAGCTTCGGAGAGACATTGTGATGCCTGCAAATTTTGTAAATCACAACTACCCTGATGTTGAATGGTGAGTTGTCAAATTTAGCCTTTTTCGACTTTACCCTCCAAAATTTGATCCGAAAATATCGAACACTGCCTTAATAACATGAAACTTTTTCGAAACAAAAATTAAGAACTTTTAAGATTTTTTTTTTTTTTTTTGTGACACAAGACTAGTGTCGCAGGCTGTGTCGCAGGCTGTGTCGCAGTGTCGCGGCCAGCAGCTCCAAAAACCCTAAAAATCGAAAATTTTTGAAACCCTAACAAATTTCAAAAGGTAATCGACGAACTAACCCAAAAATACACTTCCAGAAACACAATATGCAATCTAATAGACCTGGAAATCACGATCAATCACCAAATACCTTCACAACTCATACCGAAAACGTACAAAAACGATTCAATACCACAAAATCAAACGATTATGGCTCTGATACCACTTGTTGGACCCCTGTTGCTGGATCTAAATCGAATCAATTTAACAATTGAAAGCGCGGAATACCATCAATTGAACAAAACACATTAACAATCACACAAAACTAGTCGATTAGCTTTTATATATATCACGAATAGCAAATCAACCGAATACAATAATTTCCTCACAAATGGCTTGAAAACTCTCTAGGTTCGTCAACCCGCTCCAATACGACCAACAACCCTCTCTCAAAACCCTAACGAAATATATATATATACTAACCATACTGGACCCTGCGACATAAGCCCAATGTCGCAGGCCCAGCCCATTGCGACACAACCTTTGTGTCGCTATAGCGACACAGGCTCTGTGTCGCACGACCGGTATATTGTGTATTTTCTATAATTACATTTTGTTTACAGACTCGAAAATACAAACTTAATACTCCACACACTCAGACTAATTGACTTTAACAGAACAAATGTTGACCAACTGACTGACACACATTTATGCACCAACATCCTGTTAATGGTGATGGTGACAGGATTCCAAGGGCACCACCAAGTACAGATGCTGAAAGAAAGGAAAGAGCTATAGAATTTAAAGCTCTTAGCATTCTACTGATATCCATTGCTAATGAATATCAAAGAAAGTTTGAAAATTGTGAGGATGCAAAGGTTCTTTTAGAATCAATAGAGAAAAGATTTGGTGGCAATGAAAGCACCAAGAAAAATAAAAGATCCCTTTTAAAACAACAATTTGAAAACTTTAAATCTGTAAGGACTGAAACATTAACACAAGTTTTTGACAGATTTTCTAAACTTGTGGGTGATCTTGAAAACCACAATGTTAAGATTGACAAAGATGATCTTAACATATTGTTTCTAAGATCACTTGGAGATGAATGTACCATGTATACTGTTGCTTTGAGGCAGGGCAGTAATTTGGATGATAAGGAGCTTGATGATCTATACAATGATCTAAGATCATTTGAGCCAGAAGTGGAGAACAAGAAGCAAGCCACTGGATACACTCCAAATATGCAGAATGCTGCATTTATGTCATCAGGAGGAGTACAGGTAGATCCAAACTCAGCATATGTATCTACCTCTATTGTTACAGGTTCTGCATCTGGGTCATCATCAAAAGACAAAACTGGTGATCAAGTGTTAGAAGCATTCTTTGTCAGTCATGTGAATTCATCTCTGACAAGTAATACGTGTGTTTAGCATTAGTTAATCTAAATATATGTGACATTTCATGCGATTACGTGCACACGTTAACAATCGGTTAAAATTGTATAACCGCGAACTGGACGAAGTCCTACAATCATACGGCGTTGGTGATAACTCTTTCTAAATAACGTAAATCTATTTTTATAAGTAAATAGTAGTTATTGCACTTATATTATTATCTTAATATAAAAGTACGCGAAAAACCTAGACGTTTGGCTCAAAACGTAACACACGCGATGAAAACGCGCAAACCGAGCCCGACTCCCGAGCGAAACCCAAAATATATTTTTGTAACCCAACTTAAGTATTTTAGAATACTTAGTCATCCCGAATATCACTCACAAATTTAAATTGTGCACGAACACATAACGTAAATTATTAACTTTTAAACCGCGAAATTCACGCTTAAACGAACGAAAAACGTAACACGAAATCAAGAAGCGAGTCACGATCCCAACCCATGGAAGGGCCAGGCCCAGACTCACGGCCCAAAGGCCCAACACGGCCCAAGAAGAGGGGAGCCCAAGCCCATGAGTTAGCCCATGAATATATAGGCCTAAAATCCCTCCATTCTCTCATTCTTCACTCAACAAAACACACATACACACTATATTCTCTCTACAACCAGGCCTAACCACCACCACCACAGCCACCTAACACCACCTACAGCCACCATACGGCCGCCATCCAACCACCATAAGCCATCATTCGGAAAATAGCACGAAACGGGAAAACTAGCTTCCTTCCTCCTCTTTCGGTTTCACAAACGTGGTAAGAACTTCAACTCTTCAAAAATTTACTTGTAATACTCTTATAAACATGTTATAAAGTTCACTTAACAAGGAAATGTCCAAATCATAACATAAAACCCGTTTTTCATGTTTAAAAGTGTCAAAAACGTCACATGCAAGCTGATCGGAAAATGGTCTGACTTTGAGAGGCTGTTTCTCCCTCAAAACTTAACCAAAATGGATGATTCAAAAGGCAAAAATTAAGTTTAAGAAGTTAGCTTTCACTTCCAAGTGGTTTCATAATTTTTGGAGCCCGTTTGATACCCGAAATGATTTTTACAAAAACATGTGTCCGGGCTGTCAAAAAGGACAGAAATTTCACCTTTCTTGTTTTAATCATAACTCGAGATATACACCTCCAAATGACATGAAACCACCGCCAAAAGTTCACAAATTTTGTTAGGTACAAAAGTAGTTTTGATGATTTTGCTTAAAAGTGTACGCATTCTGCCCAGAAAATGAGAATATTTGAATGTGTTCGGATTGGTCACTTTCTGACCACAGGGAACACATGGAATTTTTAAAAATACTTAGGAATACCTAAAAATACTGGAAAAATTATTTTAAGTAGCTAACATACTAAGGAACAACATAGATTTTTCTTGAAATTTTATTTGAACATTTGGAACCCGAAATAAAATGTGCAAAACTGACCTGTTACAGGCCTCTGTGTCGCAGAAGCCCAGTAGTCTGCGACACAAGCCTTAGTGTCGCAATAGAACCGAATCGTCACATTAGCGACACAAGCCTTTGTGTCGCTATACACCCGAATCGTCACATTAGCGACACCAGCTTTTGTGTCGCTATACACCCGAGCCGTCACATTAGCGACACAAGCCTTTGTGTCGCTATAGCACCCGAATCGACATCTTAGCGACACAAGCCTTTGTGTTGCATAATACCTTAGTGTCGCATATAGCGACACTAACCCTGTGTCGCTAAAAACACAAAATCCCTGTGTCGACCCCAGCCAGGGGCTCTGCCCCTTGGACCCCGCCAGGGGTTGCCACCCCTTGGACCCCGCTACCAGGGGCGCTGCCCCCGGACCCCCGTCATTAATGGGCTTCGCCCCTTGTCGCACTAATCAATTAACCATAACCGGAAAGTAGGAAAATGCGTAACATAATTTATCAAATATGTGTTTTCACAAAATATCACCAACGGCCCGTACTTGTTTTCTAAAACGATAACTGAACAAATGGACATCTCTAATTGAGTGAACATTACATAAGTGGACGTTAACCTCCCACTTACATAGATGATCTTCGAGACATCTACTTACACACGACCTCATACGTTTAGGGCGTTAGGAGGTTGCACTTGGATATTCACTTCGCTCATTAATTGCTAGCTGCTTATCATACTCAGGTGAGTTCATTGTCCCCTCTTTCTGATTTCTATTTTTGGGGATGAAAAGCATGCAATTACTTTAAACTTTTGGTTGAACTTTTACGTACTATCAACTGCTTTTGAACTGTTTTTACGCAAACTGTGGTATGTCAACATGTTAAGCTTGGGTTTTTCTTATACTCAAAGTCCCCTGCAACTTATTCACTACTAATTAACTCGTAGCGACGAGCCGTAGATATTATGGGTAGCATGCTATTTAGGGTAGGACCATCTCTCACTCACACTTCAACGTGGGTGCATAATATCGCCTTTTACTCCTGTTTGTTGAAGAACATGGAGCACTTTATTTTGGGGCACGTTCGGTCAGATAACCGGATTAGTAGTGGTCTCAAGGCTTATACATTTCTCTCTTTACTACCACATGTTTATTTACAGCAACTTTATCAACCAAATGCTTGTTATAACTGTCCCGATGTGACAAACACAGGGATGATAGCGTTCCCGAATCGGACGGCTACACCCATACTTATGTTCCCTATTGGACACCCTTTTGGTTCAATTGTTTCAAACTTTGAACTCACCAACTATGACCATAGTTGACCCTTTTGTTTTGACATGCTTTTCAGGAGAGCGCCGGTAAGAATGGATCATGTGTGGGCAAGTGCATGGGATCATATCAATCAAGCTATAAATCATGGACTTTTGAACGAAACTTTATGATTTTATTGTAACAGTACTTTTGTAACAATGAACAACCTGATGTATGGTTAATTGCCTTTAAGGCGACCTTTTAAATTTATGGTATTGTTACTATATCTTTGTGTTGTGAATTCCTCAGCTGTTACACCTCGTGTTTTCGCTTTAGCGGGGTGTGACAGTTTCAAATCAAAAATTAACTCTGTTAAGCATGTTAAGAAGATGAAATACATGGCAAATATAGTTAAAACTGCTACAGCTCAATCTACTGCAGCTGTATTAACCAATAAAGCCAACAGCAGAAAGACTACCAAATCAGCATTGAGAGTTAATACTGCCAGAAAAGTTAATACTGCCAGGCATATTAATACTGTTGACAAAGTTAATACTGCTAGGCAGGTTACTACTACAAACAAAATTAATACTGCCAGACATGTTAATACTGTTGGTCATTTTAATGCTGTTAATGAGTCTAACATTCGTTTGATTTGGAAACCTGTGCCTACAATAAAATCAAAAGTTTCCAAAACCAACAGTACACCACAAGCAGTGATTCTTGAAAGAGTTGACTTTATGTATGTACAAGGGAGACCCAAAACCAAATTGGTTTGGGTTCCCAAAGAAAACTGATAATCTTTATTGTTTTATCTGTGCAGAGCAAGCCAAGAAGTTTGTGGCATGTTGATAGTGGATGCTCAAGGCACATGACGGGGGGATAGAAGCAAGCTACAGAACTTCAAGGAAATTGATGGTGGATATGTAGCTTTTGGAAGTAATCCTAAAGGTGGAAGGATTACGGGAAAATGGACTGTCAACAGTGATAAGATAAGTTTTCAAGATATTTATTATGTTGAACAGTTGTGATTCAATTTGCTAAGTGTGAGTCAAATCACAGAGAAAAAGAATCCAGTTCTTTTTACTGACACAGAATGCTTTATTCTTTCTGATAAATTTAATCTAGATAAAAATATGATTTTGATGAAAATT
The DNA here is from genome assembly GCA_963930675.1 of Gnaphalium uliginosum. NCBI lineage: Eukaryota > Viridiplantae > Streptophyta > Magnoliopsida > Asterales > Asteraceae > Gnaphalium > Gnaphalium uliginosum. The sequence goes on along the minus strand of OZ005680.1, from coordinate 2,508,524 downwards.
CCTAGAAAGAATAATGTGTACTGTTGTGACTTAGCAAACATGAAACCTCAACAAGATTTAAACTGTCTTATCTCAAAGGCATCTGTTGATGAGTCTGATCTTTGGCATAGAAGAATGTGTCACATGAATTTTAAAACTATTAACAAACTGGTTAAAAACAAACTTGTTAGAGGTTTACCTGAAAAGACATATTCATGTGATGATCATTGTGTTGCATGTTTAAAGGGGAAGCAACACAAATCTTCTTATAAGACCAAAGGTGTGAACTCAAACTTTTCTTCTTTACATCTACTGCATATGGACCTGTTTAGACCAACCAATGTCAGTAGTATAAGAAAGAAAGTTTATTGCTTGGTGATCATTAATGACTTTAGCAGATTTAGTTGGGTATTCTTTCTTAGAACTAAGGATGAAACAGGTGAAATGCGTAGATCATTCATTACTAGGATTGAAAACCAAACTAATCAAAAGGTTAAAATCATCAGGTCTGATAATGGAACAGAATTTAAGAATCATGAGATGAATAAATTCTGTGAAACAAAAGGAATAGAAAGACAGTTTAGTGCTCCTAGAACTCCACAACAAAATGGAGTAGCAGAAAGAAGAAATAGGACACTAATTGAGGCAGCTAGAACCATGTTAGCAGATGTTAAACTACCAATGACTTTCTGGGCAGAAGCAGTTAGTACTGCTTGTTATGTTCAGAACAGGGCACTAGTAGTAAAGCCTCATAACAAGACACCATATGAATTGTTTTTCAAAAGAAAACCCTTGATTAGCTTTTTAAAACCATTTGGATGTCCTGTTACTATCTTAAATTCCAAAGATCACTAGGCAAGTTTGAGAGCAAAGTTAATGAGGGAGTTTTTGTTGGATACTCTACCCAAAGCAAAGCATACAGAGTATTCAACCATAGGACTAGAATAGTGGAGGAAACCATGAATGTGACCTTTAATGAACATACACCTAGTATTGTGAGCAAAGGTCCAGATTGGTTATTTGATATTGATGCTCTAACCCAATCTTTCAGATATGTGTATGAGTCATCAAATGCAGATACAAATTCTGGTGAATCAAATGCAGCAAACCAGAACAAAAATACCCCATTAGAGTACATTACTCTACCTTTCTGGTCACTTGATCCACCTGAAGTTTTTCAATCACCTCCACAACAACAAGCTCAGAGTTCAGAACCAATCACATCAAGTCAGGAACAGTATGGTGCTTATGATGATGGCCATACATCCTCAGATCCTGAAATGCTTCCAGAAGAAGAAGCAAATGGAGTGAATACATCTGAGAATGCAGAAAGAAGTGCAGATGTAATTGCAGAAAAAAATGTAGATGAGAATCAAGATCCAACTAGTCTATCCTTGTCTGAGACTAGTATTCAAATAGAACAAAATGATACAAACTTGGAATCTGGGATTCCTCTGTCATCTACTGGTCAGTATCAACAATACAAAGCCTATCATCAATTGGAGAATGTAATAGGTGATATTGACTCTGCAATGCAAACCAGAAGATCTGCCAGACTAAATGAAGAAGACATCAATACTTCTTTATTTGTTTGTTTTCTATCTCAGATAGAGCCCAAGAAGGCAAATATAGCCTTGAAAGATTCAAGTTGGGTTGAAGCAATGCAAGAAGAGCCGCTTCAGTTTAAGATTCAAGATGTTTGGACATTGGTGGATCTCCCAAAAGGAAAAAGGGCAATTGGAACAAGATGGGTATACAGAAACTAGAAAGATGAGAGAGGCATTGTGATCAAGAACAAAGCAAGGCTGGTTGCTCAGGGATATTCTCAAGAAGAGGGCATTGACTATGATGAAGTCTTTGCTCCTGTAGCTAGAATAGAAGCAATTAGGTTGTTTTTGGCGTATGCATCTTTCAAGAACTTCAAGGTATACCAGATGGATGTGAAGAGTGCATTTCTATATGGCACTATTGAAGAAGAGGTTTATGTATGCCAACCACCAGGATTTGAAGATCCCAAGCATCCAAATAAAGTGTACAGATTGGACAAGTCACTTTATGGATTGCATCAGGCTCCTAGAGCATGGTATGATACTTTATCTGTTTATCTGTTGGAGAATGGTTTCAAGAGAGGTGCAATTGACAAAACCTTGTTTATCAAACGAATTAGAAATGATATCCTCCTAGTTCAAGTCTATGTAGATGATATTATTTTTGGTTCAACAAGGGATAGTCTTTGTAAAGAGTTTGAAGCTCTTATGCATCAGAAATTCAAGATGAGCTCTATGGGAGAGTTGACTTTCTTTCTAGGATTACAAGTTAAACAGCAGAAAGAAGGGATCTTCATAAGTCAAGGGAAATATGTTAAGGACATTCTGGAGAAGTTTGGATACAAAGATGTAAAGATTGCTAGCACTCCAATGGAGACACACAAACCATTGCATGCAGATCTTGAGGGGGAGGATGTTGATGAACATCTCTACAGATCCATGATTGGATCCCTCATGTATCTGACCTCAAGCAGACCAGATATTATGTTTGCTGTTTGTGTCTGTGCTAGATTCCAGGCAAATCCTAAAATGTCACATGTTCATGCAGTCAAGAGAATTTTTAGATATCTCAAAGGTCAACCAAAACTGGGACTTTGGTATCCTAAAAATTCTTCCTTTGACTTGATTGCATACACTGACAGTGATTATGGAGGAACCAATATGGATAGAAAATCTACATCAGGAGGTTGTCAATTTTTGGGAGGAAGACTTGTGTCTTGGCAATGCAAGAAGCAAACTACTGTTTCCACATCTACAGCAGAAGCAGAATATGTTGCAGCATCAAGTTGCTGTGCTCAAGTGCTTTGGATTCAGAATCAGATGTTGGACTATGATTTGACCTTTCTAAATACTCCCATTTTTATTGATAACAACTCTGCTATCAGTATTATAAATAACCCTGTAAAACATTCTAAAACTAAGCACATTGAAATCAGATATCATTTTATAAGAGATTGTAATGAGAAAAGATTAATTCAGATTTTTAAAGTTCATACTGATAATCAGTTTGCAGATCTATTTACAAAAGCATTTGATGTGGGTAGATTCACATTCCTGGTTACAAGCATTGGAATGATAAATTCTTAATAAACCTTTAGTTAATACTGCTCTTTATAAAAGTTTGTACTTATTTATGGGTTAATACTGATCTACTAATTTATGTTGTTAGTATTCTTTAATACTGTCAAATATTAATACTGCTAGTGTTAATATTGTTAAGTATTTTAGTACTGCTGTTAAAATTAGTACTGCTATTAATACTGGTCTACTAAATAAGAATATCAGTATCTTTAATACTGTCAATGTTAATACTGCTTTTTGCTTTTAGTACTGCTAGTGTTAATATTGTAGATATTTTTAATACTGCTACTTTTGTTTAGTACCGCTATTAATGCTTAACATTATTAATACTGCTAATGTAGTTTACATTACTGCTGTTAGTCATGGTTAATACTGTTGTCTTTAACTAATATATAATAGTACTGCTTTCCCTCGTTAGTACTGTTAGTTATATTAGTACTGCTGATTTGTAATAAATGGTTTCTGCTGCTAGCACAAATCTTAGTACTGGGCATATTTTAATACTGCCAGTACAAAATTCCCAATTTAGTACTGCTGGCACAATTTACTCTATTTAAAAATTAGGGCATTTAATGCTGCCCCTTTTCAAATAGTATAAATAGCAAACCTTTTTCACTGTTCGCTCTTCACCTACTGTTAATCTCAAACAACCAAAAGCGATCAAAATTCATCTTTTCACAAAAAAAATTTCAACTTTCACAACTAAAATGACTTCTTCTCCGTCTTCTAACGCTGTTTTACCAACTGCGGATAAGCACAATCTACGTGCTTATCTGCTAAAACCCAAAGGAGCAGAAGATTTTTATGAAATGGTAAATTTTCTTAAAAATAGCAACTTAAAAGTAGCACTTTCTGTCAATCCCATCATTTTTATTTCACATATAAACGATTTTTGGACTTCTGCCGAAAAGACAGAAGTCGATGGGGTGGCTACCATTGTTGGTCAAGTTGCAGGGCAGACCGTCAGAGTTACAGAGGCATCTGTTCGTGCTCATCTTCAACTTCATGATGAAGAAGGTATTGAATGCTTATCTGTACCTCAAATTTATGAAAACTTATTGTTGCTAGGGTATGAGGGGGAGTTGAATAAACTTACTTTTTAGAAATCCATGTTCTCTCCCCAGTGGAAATTTTTAATCCATACCCTGCAACAATGCATATCTCAGAAGAGAACGACATGGGATCAGTTTAGCAGTAACATAGCTTCGGCTTTGATCTGCTTAGCTAATAACATGAAGTTCAATTTTTCAAAAATGATCTTTACTGGAATGATATACAACCTGAAACATCCCGACTCAAAATTTTTGATGTATCCAAGGTTTTTACAACACATTTTTGAAAATGAATTAACTAACCTACCAAGAGTGGGTGGTAAAATTGTTCTCCTCTCACATACACAAAAACTTTTTTCAAACATGAGGAGAACATGGTTAGTTAAAGGTACCACATTTTCTGGGAGGGTCACAAATTTGACTGCACATATGCTTAGTGCACCCTCCACAGCAGATGAAGAAGTAGCCATACCCACTACTTCTCAACCCACATCTGCTGTCAAATCCAAGAAAACAAGGGACCCCAAGCCAACCTTCAAGAAAGCCACAAGGGCTAAGAAACATGCATCTGAGGCTCCTCTTCCTCAGATGCATCAGCCAATTGATCTAAATGAGGCGGTTAATGAAGAGGAAGGTGACCATATGGAAAGGGCTGCCACTACTGATTCTGCCCCATTGGGAGAACATGACAGTGGTAATGGAATTAAGACCCAATCCATGGCAACACAGGATACAGAGATTCCATTGGATTCTCCTATTGCAGAAGATCCAGTGGATATCAATGTATCCAGTGGTCCCAGGTGCCAAGAAACCACAATGAGGGCTAGTGATGCTCAGACTAGGTCTGAGACACTAGCTAAATCTTCCAATGATCCACTAAAAGAGGGTAACACTTCTGGCAGTGGTGAGGATAGCTCATTACTTAAGGAATTGATCGTAATATGTACCAATTTGGCAGAAGAGGTGGCTAGGCAGAAGGAAATGCTAGCATCTCAAGGAGATGAGATTGTAAGGTTGAATATGGTGGTCAAGCAGCTATTGGAAAAGATGAATACTGCTCCAGTTACTACTGCTAGTATTGGAGTTAGTACTGCTGATGAAGATAGAGTTAATACTGCTGGGCTAGATGAGCAAGTTAGTACTGCTGAAGCAAATGACGAGGTTGCTGCTGCTGAAGTTTTGTTGAGGGTGTCTGAGAGCCCTAAAGAGAAAGAAAAACAAAAGGAGAAAGGTGTGAGCATCAAAGAACCATTAGAACACACTCCTACAAAGAAAGTAAAGCAGATTGGGGCTAAGGACAAGGAAAAGGGAATAATGATTGAAGAAAATAGACCTTTAAAAAGAAAACATCAAATAGAGGCAGATGAAGAATTGGCAAGGAGATTGCAAGAAGAGGAGAGGCAGAGGTACACTGAAGAAGAGAGGGAGGCAGAGCTAGAAAGATTATTAAATAAGAAGAAAAGGAGAGAGTCAGAGGCTAGGTACAAGAAACAGAAGACAAAGCCAAAGACTAAGGCTCAATTAAAAAAGGAATACATTACATTCCTCAAGGGAGCTGGATTTCATGTAAAAATCCTAGCAACCCTCCAATTTGAAGATCTAAAGAGGATGTATGAGAGGGAGCTTGAAAGAATGAAGAAGGGAACAGAAGATATAAGGTGGGAAAAAGAAAAGAAGCTGAAAGGTATGCATGATACACCTGTTCAAAAGGGTATCAAAATGTTTGAAAGGAAGAAGAAAGCTGCAGAGGGCACACAAAGTGAGGGTTACTTTGAAAAAGTGCAGAAAAGGCAGAAAGTTGAAAAGGATGTGCATACTGAGGTGCCATCTACAGATGATAAGGAAAAGGAGGATGAAGATAGCAGAGGACTGGTAATAATTGATACAGCTGACTGTGAGCCCTTGAAGGTGGATTATCCAATCATAGATTGGTATTAGACACTGGATAGTGCAAACAGAAGGTTATTTAAAGTGATTAGAGCAGGGGGGTCAGTTGAGTTGTACAGAAGCTTCTTCTCTATGCTTAAAGTTTTCAGAAGAAAAGATTTAAATGAGATGTATGAAGCAGGGCTCAAGAGGTTTGGAGGAGAAAGAGGATACAATGATGATCATCAACTCTTTGAGTACCTGAAGCAAATGTACACCCCTGAGGCAGAGATGAGGATGTTCATGAAGGAATACTCACCTGTCAACTACTGGTACTGCTTTGATAGCTGTGGAGTGCATATGTATAGCCAGTTAGATGGAGGTGTAGGATATTTTCTGATTGGAAAAAATTATCCATGGAAACCTACTGTGGTAGAGAGCATGCTGAAGCAAAAAGTCAAATGCACAAATTTGGAAGTTGCAACAGTTTTGATAAAGGAGTTAAAAGAGTATCTTAAAAGAATGAGTAAGCAGAAAAAATAAACCCCAATGTAGTCAAAAGGTAAATCTGGAGAAACTTAGTGCTGTTAGGTAGAAAGCATAAGTTTAGGGGGAGATTGTTGGGATAAAAAAGATTAGTACTGTCAAGCTTAATATAGGTTAGTACTGCTATCCAAAGTTTCTACTGCTGGTTCATTTCAAAGTTTCTACTGCTGGAACAAGACCAAGATTAGTACTGCCAGGAGAATCTCAGGATTAGTACTGCCAGTTCGTTTTACAAAGATTAGTACTGCTGGCATGATTTCTGCAATTTGTACTGCTAGACCAGTTTCCATTGTTTCCACTGTTGGTTCGATTTACAGAGTTTCCACTGCTACTTGTTTCTACTGCTTAGTGGAGCTGTCAGACTACCCAAAAGTAAAGCAGTAAAGCATATTTTACTTTATGGACACAGAGCATGCTTGAAGAGTTGACTTATGTGCATTAATTGCTATAACGTGTAACAGAGTGTCTAGTTTACTTTTGTGGCATGCTTAACATTGTAACTTGTGTAAATCCTAGGTTTATAAACAAGTGTAAAAGTGTGTATAAGAATATAAGTGAGTAAGCTTAGACAGAGCGATATACATAGATTAGTTAGCTTCAAGGTTATTGTAACCCTAATACAATCAAGTATATTCGTATTATTAATCTTAATAATATTGGAGCTTTTGTCATACAATTTGTGTGTTCTATTGTTCTTTGTCTATTAAAATACAAACATCTATACAAAACATACATACAACTTCCAAACTTAACAAGTATTATTCCGCAAATTTCTTGTTAAGAAGTTCAAGCATAGTGAAACTTAATCTTGATCTTGATCAAGTCGATCCTGACAATATCCCAAAAGTAAAACATACTAACAACCTACATATAGTAGCTTAGTAAATCATAAAGTATTAACTATGGTTGTTAACAACTTACTCGCGTTTGAGCTCGTTTATCTCGAGTTCAAGCTTGATAATATTCGAGTCCATATCGACTCAAATTTATTGACACTCAGACTAAACTCAACTAAGATAACTAAAACCCATATCATGAACTAATTAAAAATCTAAGTAAGGTGTTAAAAGAAACAAACACAATAGTATAAGGGCATAAATTGTCAATTTTTCCTTTTAAACCCCCACAAACATTATTAATAAAAAAAAAACAGCCATCATTTACTGTCCACATCCTCTGACTGTAATTTTAACATTCCAAATAGAGATGGTATCAACTCTTTGACTAAGCCGTGCCGGCAAAACGTACCTCTATACATATATAAATACTCCGTACAAATATATACATACATACATACATACATTTCTATAAAATATAAATTATTACTACTATAATCTGTATCTATCTAGAAGATAAAAGCGCGTTTAAGAGTTCAACTAATCCAAATTATCAAATTGTTTGATTTTGATTCACACCAATTCTTCAATTTTGAACAGCTCATAAAAAACCCTAATTTTTGGGTTTCATTCAATTCAGGTATCATCAATTGTATTCATTTTCAATTCACTAAATTTATTTCGGTTTGATGTTAGTAACTACTGATTAGTTTGATCGGTTTTGGATATAGTTGTTAGGGTTTATTATTAAGTATAGTTGTTGGTGATTGGATGGGGGGAGTTTGTGGTAAGCCTGCTACCATAGATGATGGTCGGGCTAGTTCGAGTTCGAATTCGAGAGATAGAATGCAGCGTAAAGCGTATTCGTCTGAACAGCCACGTGGATCGCGGTCCAAAAGAGTAGAAAGTTTTAGGGTGAGGAGTAGTTTAGGTGAGGTAAGAAGTGGATCAGTTGATAAGAGATTGAGTTCCAATTCTTCTAGACGTGTTAGGAATGATCATTACGAGAAGAAAAACGAGGTTTCACAAGTGTTTGTTGGTAAGATCCCGGGTATTGGGGCGATTTCGAAAGGTGTAGAAGGTGAACAGGTTGTGGCAGGTTGGCCCTCTTGGCTTGTTGCTGTAGCTGGTGAAGCAATTAATGGATGGTTACCTCGAAGAGCGGATACATTCGAGAAATTAGATAAGGTATTTTCATTTTATATCTAATTATGATATTGGAATGTGATAATTATGCTCTTGTTTGTTTTGTTTCCACAATTTGGTTGCACTTCTAGATAAGTTGTTTTAATGGATTCGAGAAATCAGTAGTTGACTTTGACTTTTTCAACTTTTGTTCTTGGCTTTTTGGTACAAACTGCAAACAACTGATGATTAAGATTTAGTTTGCAAAAGTTAAGTGTGATGGATATGTATTTCCAGTCCTTTTGGATTTTTAGTTAAATTTATGAAATTTGGAGCGTAAGCTGATGGTTGACTTTATGAATGTTGGAATGGGCTTTCCATTGAAAACACACCATGATTTTGTAAAAATGCAAAACAAACATTAAACTTTGCAACAAGGTCGATTTTGGAAAATAATTGTAATTAATCCTTTTTTTAATCACCATTTCTGCTATATTGTTCCTTATAGTATTTTGAAAAGTGATGGTTGATTTGCAACTAAATGTGAACCACTAAGTCTTAAAAAGTCAACTACTTGAGTATTATATGTATTAATATTGCTACATAAAAAAGACCAAGTAAAAATGGTTTTGTAATACTGATATATGGAATTATGATAGATTTGGTTCTAATGATTATATCTTTAAATTATTCAGATTGGCCAAGGAACATATAGCAGTGTGTACAAGGCTCGTGATCTCACTACTAATAAAATTGTTGCTTTAAAAAGAGTGCGTTTTGATAATATGGATCCTGAGAGTGTCAAATTTATGGCTAGAGAAATCCTTATTTTGCGAAGGCTTGATCACCCAAATATAATTAAGCTGGAAGGTTTGATCACTTCACGTACTTCTTGCAGCTTGCACTTGGTTTTTGAGTACATGGAACATGATCTTACTGGACTTGCTTCACTACCTGGGGTCAAGTTCACAGAACCACAGGTAGTGTCGTCGTTACTGTTACTGGTTTATCAGTTTAAAATGTTCGTTACTGTTACTGGTTTATCCGTTTAAAATTTGACATGGCTAGTTAAACTGGTTGACCCTCCACTTAATTAGATAAACATAACCAGTCTAGGTGAATCTCAAAATTGTTGTTTTAAGAATTCATTTAATTAATGGTTCACCCAGAATGAAAAGTTGATTTTGATGTTCTTCTACCATGTTCTCAAAATACTTTTTCTCTCAGCATGTGATTTTGTTTATTTTGAAATTTAGGCTTTTAAATAACCTTGGCTATACTCTAAATGTCACTTTATTATCTTTATATATGTTTCCGTAATGTCAATTTTTGAAAATCTTATACGCAATCTTTTATATCGTATTGTAAAGAAATCCCAAATTGCTAGCTGTTTTCTTCTACTAGGAAGTTATCACTATTGGTTTATGAATATTTCCTCATAACATCAAGGACCTGCAGTTGTCCATTATTGAATTGGTTTTTCAATTCACACAAGAACTCACACAATAACACTCGATTTTACTGATCAAAGTTGATTCGATAATTTTATTAATGCTAAACAGCCCTATTTATAGATAGAGCATTACAATAGAACGATACCAATAAAGAGCGAACAAATAGCGAAAGACTAGTTCAACTAGCCCTATTCCTATGGCCTCCACTTGAGAGTGAAGTACTTATTCAAAACAAACTAACGGAAACAAATAGAAAGTCGATACTTGACTCAATCAAAGCTGAGATATTTGTATCATCCTTGTCCTAATGACCTATCAGCCTGCTAACATTTTCCAGATAAATGAATGGTTTGGGCTGAAATAACTAGATTCAAGTAGGGTGACACTCAAATTATCATTTTAGAAATCATGAATGTGTTTTGTAGGTTAAATGCTACATGAAGCAGTTGCTAAGTGGACTTGATCATTGTCATAGTCGTGGTGTCCTGCACCGTGATATAAAAGGGTCAAATCTGTTGATCGACAATAGTGGCATCTTGAAAATTGCGGACTTTGGTTTGGCAACTTTCTTTAATCATCGTGAAAATGTGGCACTAACAAGCCGTGTTGTGACTCTTTGGTATCGACCACCAGAACTTTTGCTTGGATCAACTAATTATGGCGTTGCTGTTGACTTATGGAGCACGGGATGTATCCTTGGAGAGCTATATGCTGGAAAACCTATCATGCCTGGCCGAACTGAGGTATAATAGTACTCATTTTAATTTATTGCCAACTGAGGAAAATCACTTTAGTTCATGGCAATATCTTTGTTCATTAGAATGGGTCAAACATATTGGGCCAACCTGCAATTTTTACACAGTAATGCGTCAGAACCCTTTCTTTATCTTCACTTTCTAACACGGATAACGACTTGTGTAAACCAGATCAATCCATTTATTGGTAAATGGGTCCAAATTGTCCTTAGCTTAATCCCTTTGACCTGTTAGAGGTACTGCATACCTTAAGTCAATCAATCTGTTGGTAAATGGTTGCCACCACTAGTTTGAACTACTCCCACCTTGCAATGTTACTTGTTCTACTTTGACTTGTAATGTCAAAGTTTAAACAACTACTCAGTGTCGTATGATCGGATTAGAAGTGATATGAGTTCTATGGAAATAAAATGAAGGCATTACAAGGTTAGAATAAATATTATATACACAAAATAAATCTATGTTAGAATCGTAGGGTAATAAATATTAATTTTGATTTTTAAGTATGGTAAATGCAAGTTTCGCATCAATCGCATGAAAGTAAGACTAGCAAGTCAGATAGAGAACATGGTAGCAAGCACCGATGGTCCCCTTTTGTCATATCTTAGTTTTTTATTTGGACTTATATTGCATAAAGATTTGCATATATGAATACTGGTTTCTCATTTGACCTATGATCTCTATTATGTAGGTAGAGCAATTGCATAAAATATTTAAGCTTTGTGGTTCACCGTCTGAAGATTATTGGAGAAAGTCAAAATTAAGGCACTCAACGGTATTCAAACCTACACAACCTTATAGACGACGCATTGAAGAATCTTTCAAAGATGTTCCTTCCGTTGCTATTGGGCTTATGGAAACCTTACTTGCAATAGATCCGTCACAAAGAGGAACTGCATTGTTTGCTCTTAATAGCGAGGTAACGATCCTTCTTTAATGGTTAAATATGCTTTAGCCGTTTTTGTTAGACGTGGCAAAATTGGGCGATTCAAGTAGGTTGGGTAACAAGACAAAATGGATTTTAGTGAAAATGGGTATTTTTTAGTGTGGGTCGAAACGAATTGGGTCGATCGGCAAATATTTTTTTCAAAATATGTTCTCCAATCCTTTGTGTTTGCTGATGTTTAGTTCAACTGTCTATGCTACACCTTGATTTTATTTTCTTCTATCTTTGTATGAACAATTAATACTATGAAATCAAATGACATATGTTCTTGTAATCTTCTTCCAGTTCTTCACAACTAAACCACATGCTTGTGATCCTTCAAGTTTGCCAAAATATCCTCCCAGCAAAGAGATTGATGCAAAACTGAGAGAGGAAGAACTTAGAAGGTATATGCATATTTGTTGATAACGTTTGTGTGTTTCTTCTAATGTCTTTTCTAAAACATAGAAATGTATGGTTTTAGTTGCATCCACTATTCTAAAGGCCAAGGAGGTGAAAACTGAAAATCTACTATAAGCTGATGCTTTAATGGTACATACTGTACATGTAGAATATATCACCATCCGTGAGTAATTTAACTACTTGATCTAGAAGGATCTTTTTCCGTTCTCAACTATTTACCGCTGCTTGATATATTTATTACCTAATTTATATGTATCTTGATTTTTTGTTTTTAATGTGTTGGTTTGACTCTGTAAGGTAGTTTGTATGATTTCAAAGTCAACTTATGAAATATAAGTATGCAACTTGTTAGTAATTGAAGTTCCTATTGTAGACAAAGAGCAGGAGGTAACGGCCTAAAGACTGAAAAGGAAAGCCGAGCGCCAAGAGATCATCGGGCAGTTCCAGCTCCTGATGCTAATGCTGAGTTAGTTGCATCAATGCAGGTACCCTATCATGTTGATATTTTGATAGCACAAGCTTTGAATTTTGGGTAAATGGCTCATGTGCGCGCACACACACACAAATAAAAGAAAAAAAAAACACTATTACAGCTCCTTCATCTGAAAAAGGATCTACCTGGGTTGTATTTTTACTGATGACTGCTCACATGGAATACGAAACGAGTTGAATAGTTTTAAAGTCAATCAAAGTGTACCCAAATGTGTACTACTCGTAAGTAACGTAATATAATACTGTATAAAATGTTAGTGATTGTTTAAAAATAAAAACTCGGGCAAAAGAAGTGTTGGTGGGTCGACCCAACTCTTTTAAATCGGTCTTTAAAGTTTACTTGCTTTTAAATAAAAACTCGTTTTCAGGTGTTCCCATCTGTAAAAGGCAAGTATTGGTGGCGTATGCTTTATAACCTTCTAAATCATTTTCTCTGACAATTTTATTTTTATTACAATTACATTAGACATACTAATAGTTTTTATGAAAACTAAAATTTCCAACCGCGCAATAATTTTTTATGCATTTAGACCTGTATCCAACCCACCTGATGTCCAATTTGCCAACCCTATTGGGCATGTGACATACATATACATATTGTCATCCCTGTTTATTGTTAATGCTTGTATCTAATTCGTTTGCAGAGGAGACATGATCGAGCAAATTCAACGAGTAGAAGTGAGTATTTCAACCGTAATAAGGATGACAGTGCTTCTGGTTTCCCTATTGAACAACAGAAACCATCACACTACTTAAAAGAAGTGAGCTATAATGATATGGAATATCATCCTCCAATGAGGGAAACCTTTTCGGGACCATTGGTTGCAGGCACATGGACAAAATCAGCGAAGAAATATGATGATATTACAATCACAAGCAGAGCTGACTTATCTGCACTTTCGGGTTTAGTCAGTTCTAGGACATTGTTGGCTGAAGATCGTGACAAACGTGTTTCGTCACAATTAGAATCAACAAATCAAATGGGCAGGCTATCAGAGTTCACCCAAGATTTTGGGCACTCAAGAAAGCATGAGAGAAAAGATCTTTCCCGGAGTATGGTTGGACCTCGCCGAATGGAAAGCGGAAGATCCAGCACCAAAGAACCAGTTGTGGTTAGTTTTTTTTTTATTATTATGTTTATCTTTAACTTTTTTTTTTCATTTAATATAATTTATATCCATAGCATCTTTGCAACTAGAGTTGGCAAAAGCGTCGGGTCGGGCGGATTGGGTAAAGGATCAATACAGGTAAAACTTGTATGAGTCAGATCGGTTGACCAGAAACATTTATAAGTATGTGGATCAATACAGGTCAAACTTGTACATTCGACCCATTTTCTTTTTGGCTAACCTTTCTGAACTTACCTGTTTGACCCTTTAGGGATATGAACATAACCATAATTGACTCATTTAAGTATGTGGATCTACACTGGCACCTCTACTCAAACCTAGGGTCTTTAAATTTCATTGATGAACACCATAGATTTCTGATTTGCTTTTGTTCGAATATATATCTAGAATGGTAATGGATACAAGGGAAACAACAAGATCAATTTCTCAGGTCCATTGGGGGCATCAAACGTGGACCAGATGCTCAAGGATCACGATCGCCATATTCAAGAAGCTGCAAGAAGAGCACGCCTTGAAAAGAACAGGCTCACTAAACTAGAGTCCGAAGTGACACCAAACCCTATTTATGTGTCTAGCCGCCGAGCCAAGTAAGACCATGGTTCACCCATAGGAATGCTGGAGAGAGAGCTCATCGCTTTCCCCTGTAACTATATAACATTGTACATATTGGTTATTCACCGTTACTTTTTTTCTTTTAATATTGGAATATATGAGTATTCTGTGTGGAAATATAGGAAATATATGACATAAATTTTGAAGGAGAAGCTGATTTCCATCATCGTCTGAAGTTTTGTAGAGTTATAGATGTTTAAACTGGTCGAATCTAGAGCAATAATGTTATGACAACTTGAAAAAATCTACCATATTTTTGGGCAAGCGAGCTTACCTGGAGACATTTCTACCAACAATAACACTGAAAATTGTCTAAATTGCAACAATAACCGTACATATTTTCAACAGTAGAATTAACATAAGTACAACATCACTTCGTTTTAATCTTACTCAATCCATTGCCCCGAGAGCTCATGCATGATTGTCTACGTACTTTCTAAAAAAAGTTTGAAATTTATCAACTTATATGATACGCGAGAACACATTCATTGTGAACGTATACGATCATCGTTCATCAATTGAAAAAATGACAATTTCCATAGCATCATAAGGTTTAAGTTTGTTATTCAAAGAAATAGCAGATAACCCATTTGAAATATGGTATGATTAGATATGATTAAAAGATTGAGCTGGCATGTCAAAATCCGGGAACGTAATTTACTCAAACTTTGCATCTAATGTTCAAAGAAATAGCAGATAACCCAGTATTCAAACTAGTTCAACTGATAACCGTTTGGAACGACTCATCTAATGTCCAGTGTGTTTCTCAAACTTTGCATATAGAAGAAGGGTGGTCTATCATTAATAACGATTTAATCTTTAAAATTTTACTTTTTTTTCGTTTGAACCCTTTAAATTTTTTCTTTAATCCTTTAAGTTTCAAAATTTTGATGATTTAAAGTTTGATTGTTTAATCTCTTAATTTATCTTTTATAATGATAATGATTTTACCCTTCTAAATTATCTAATTTAATCATCTAACTTTTTAAAGTTTTGTAGTTTAACCCTTCAATAAATAATTACTAACCCAGCAAGAATTGACATCACATAACGTGACAATGACAAAACATTTCTTAGATCGTGTTTCGTCTATGGGAATGGAAATTAAAACAAAACGTACACATTGTACCCTTGTACTTGTCTACATATACATTGGTAGTCCCTCATTTATCTATTTTCAGAGTAAACTTCAGCTAACTAAACGTCTAAAACCCTTCTTCTCTCGTTGGTTGGGTCGCCAGCTGAGAGACTCACAAACAGTCCCAATGCTTTCTCGTATACTCTCTAAACCCTCAACCCCTTTTCGTTTCATAAAAACCCTAATTTCATCTAAATCCCAATCTCAATTCCAGTCGATTCAAAACCCTAATTTCTATTCAGTTAGCAATTCCAAATACTTCTCAACCAATCATGGAAACAACAACAACAACAACAATGGTCCTAAACCCTTCGATTCGTGGAGCATTTCATCACAAAATGACGAAAACACCGTCGAATTTTTATTTGGTGTAGAAGATACACCACGGAATGAACCTAATAATAATGATGATGATATATCTAAGAGTAAAGGAATTGGGACTGATGGAGGGTTAAAAGATTGGAACTTTGTAGGTAAGAGTGAAAATGAAAACGAAGATGCGAAGTTTGATATCGGAAATGCGAATAATGCGGATTCGGTTGCTGCGGGTGGGGTTCCGGAGATGATTGGGGGGATTAGCATTGATGACAAAGTGGAAACTGAAAAGAAACAAGAGGAAAATAGATTACTTGACATTGAGGAAAAAGGTTTATTGCAAGTACTTAAAGGAGGTATACATGCAACCGTGTTTTCGTTTATGCTACTTATATATTAATTGTTAGATTTGATTTGATTGCTGTTACTTGATGCATTTGATATTAATGTTAAGGGATGGGGTTAAGGAGAAAAGTGCACTTATGGAGAGGATTATGTGTCCCCAATCCACTACAAAAATGGGTTTATTAGTGCATCAAATCCTCCTTACACTTTTATCCATAAGAGCTCTATTTACTTGATCCTTCTTGTTTAGGGTTAAATGTTCGAAAATCTATCAAAGCTTACCCAAAATTGTATTATATTTATGCAACTTTAAAAGGTTATGTTGTATGTATTTAACCTCTACGTATTGCTATTGAATGTATTTGTTCTTTTATGACCTATAAACTGGTGATGTGGCATTGATTTTGACTTTTGATTATGTGGCGGATGACCTTTATGGTTTCCATGTTAGCTAGAAAACACTGGTTACATGATGAAGACGTAATCGGATACATACAGTAGCAGTAATTGGAAGTTCGATATAGGATATATATAAACTTTTGAAGTTGGATAAATACAATGTAATTTTGGGTAAATTTGATACATTTCTAGACATTAAACCTTGATGTTTTTGTTAGTGATTGATGCATATAATCCCTTCTAGAGAGTTATATTTTTGTTTACCTTGAATTATATGGTTTTAAAGATTACCAGTGAAAAGTGTAATGCATTGTGGTTATATCTCGGCATTGGTACAATAATCAAAGCATACCTTCCAAACTTCAATTTGGAATGCACAATACTCTACGATTAAAATACTTTACGATACATTCAAATGGAAAATGCCCTGAAAGTAATGCACAATGCAGCATAAAGTTTTGGAACTGTTTGTAACCATATAACTTCTGACTACAGGTCCAGATCATGCTTTTGGTGACCTAATTGCTGCATCTGGAATCACAGACGAGATGCTGGACAGCTTAATGGCTCTCAAAGACCTCGATGATGTCCCAGGGTTGCCCCCATTAAGCACGATTGAGGATTTGCGTTATGAAAAAAACACCCGTAAATCTACTAGAGCTGACATAGAGCGACAGAAGCAAGAGGAAATTGCGAATTCACGAGTTAGACAAGTTGATAGTCAGGGTAGAGCTTATGGCACGGGGAAAAGGAAATGTAGCATTGCGCGTGTTTGGGTTGAACCCGGGGAGGGTAAATTCGTCATTAATGACAAACAGTTTGATGTCTATTTCCCGATGCTTGATCAACGAGCTGCTCTTCTCCGTCCTCTCTCAGAGACAAAAACATTGGGTCTTTTGGATGTTAATTGTACTGTGAAAGGTGGTGGTGTCTCAGGTGAGCATATTATTAACATAAGTTGCACTTTCTTGAATCGTTCCACTAGACATGAGAGGTCAAAAAAGGGATAGGTTTGGTAATGGGCCAAAATGGGTTTATGTAAAAATGGCTATTTTTTGGCACGTTTAAAACAGGCCGTGTCCCACTTGGGATATAGGTGTATGTAAGGGGTGTGTAACTTTGCTGTTAGAAAAAGGTTGGGTTGACCCAAAATGCTTCTTTCCCATTTCTAAAATTATTTAGTAATAATTTTATTATGGTTTATGAGGTTATATGCATTAAAAGACACTTAGGTAGATTTTTGACCCATTTCCTTTTAAGTTATTTCTTTTTACCCATTTGACCTGTCACTACCTGAATCATCCCATTTTTAAGTAAATGGATTAAAGTGCCACTTCTAGATGTTAGTCATGCTGTCATTTTTTATTTTATTTTTTCGAGAAACGATAAAATGGCCCAAAAATTGACCTAATCTATATGTCATCAATCGATTAGTTGTAGAAATGGACCCACCATTTCATTTCGTTTATGGATGAATGGGGAGTGCCATATGGCATTAGGCTAATTCTAGGGCTATCTTTAGGCCCTTATAATATTGCTTTATTTTTAAGCTATCATCATACCATGTTATTGATTACAATGCTTTGATTATACTCCTAAGTTTTTTTAAGTACTTGACGACCCTGTCTCCATCCCTGTTTCCATTTCCTTTTTTTACTTTTCTTTTTTCTTTCATCTTTTCTCCAACTTCACCGTAGTTCCTTTTAATCACACGTGGCATGATTGCTGTTCTTTCATGGAGACTTCAATCTAAACACAATGAATGCATGAAACAGGTCAAATTGGTGCAATCCGTCTTGGTATGAGCAGAGCATTGCAAAACTGGGCACCAGATCAGTTCCGTCCTCCTTTGAAAGAAGGTAAATTGAGCTTTCGTTAAACTTTTTAGTTGTCTTGCAATATACTTGAACATACTTATGTGCTTTAGATTTGGGAATCTGTTATAGATAAGCAATTGTGTTTGTATTTTTGGTTATATGTCCAGGTTTTATTTGATCAATTTGGATTGCACCCAAGTTTCCTAAGGAAATGCATTAGAATCTCATATCCAATGATTATATTTGTAGTTCCTTTGTCCCATTAGATTTGCAATACTATGATCTTTTGGGTTTTGAATGAAAAATACTCCCTCCAACAGTATAGTTCTTTTGGTTTTTAATCAATTGTTTAAATTGTGTTTTAATAATGGCCAACATATACAGAAAACTTGTGAAGAATTTTGCACCTTGTCTAAACTAGGTCCCAGGGTCTATCTAAAGTGACCCCTTCATGTGGATCAGGCGGGTTTAACTAGAAATTAATGTATCAAGTTTTATTGCCAAATTTGTGTTATAAAAGTAATCTGTAATTTGTTTGACTAAACCGATTTAGGACACTTGAATAGCGTATTGGTTGACTTTAAAGTCAGAATCACCTTCCTTTATTGCTAAGTTATTTGTTTGGCCATTTGACCTGTTGGCGCTAAATCTTAATTGAAATCACCCATTTTCAAGTAAATGGGTCGGAATTGCCCCTCCTAGTTTGTATCGTTCATTGATATGTAAACTTGTGTCATGACATGTGATTTGTGCTGTTTGGCAGCTGGTTTCTTGACAAGAGACTCGAGAATTGTTGAAAGGAAGAAACCTGGTAAGGCCAAAGCAAGAAAGAGCTTCCAATGGGTCAAGCGTTGATCAAGTTTTTGTTGCAATTGGGAGTTCTATTTAAGGAAACACCTCAAATGCATCACATAAGTTACAAGCAAATATTTTTTGTCTCGTGAAGCTTGGGATCATAACTTTCAAGATTGATATCATGTCGTCTTTTTTATTGAACTTGAAAAGCTTTGTTTGTTGTTTTTGGTAATAGTAGAGGTTGGTCATGTTAGAGTACCACCTAATTAATAAAGTAGATGCTGGGTTTTTAGAGGTTTTAAGTTACATTGTAAGTCATGTAACGACAATATCAATAATTTGTTATTGGATTGTTTGTCTTTCAATTGCATTACAATTGTTTTGACATTGTTCTGGTTATTTTTTTACAGCTTAACAAATAGTCTTTCCCTTTTGGGTTCTCAATAAAACCAAATTATTTGTTGCTTCATTTTCATGGTTTTGCACTAATTTATATTTTTATCATCATTATCATAGTCACCAATGAACAAACTTTGTAAAAACGCATCCAATAGTCAAAATCAACCTCGTATTTATATTTTTTATGTCCAATTTCTATTCTAAAATAGTCCGGCAAAGAAAGGTATACCAAACATGAATGGGTTATTTTTTTTCTAAAATAGCAACCACTTTTCGTTTTTGTTATTTTGAATCATTGTACTTTTTTTCCTCGGGAGCCGCTAAAACTTGATTTTTTATTTTTTAGGGCTATTATTCGCACTATTCATTGGGAGATTCGGTAAACAGATCAGGTTTATGAATTTGATTTTGTGACATGCAATTGTATTTTAAAAAGGTTAAAAAAAAGAAAAAATATATGCATACAAAACGAGATCGATTTACGTGTTAAAACTTATATGCAGTTTCGAAAGTATTTTGCTTACATAGAAAATGTCAATTCATGTGCATTTTTTTTACTTTTACCCATGTCACAAAATCAAATCTTAGAACTTGATCACGTCATCAATTGTTTACCGGATCTCCCTGTGGATAGTGTGAATAATGACACCGAGTGACAAAAAAGTCAAGTTTCAACGGCCTCGAAAAACGAATAAAGTACAATCGTTGCAAAAGACAAAAATAAAGAGTAGGTTTTTATTTTAGACAAAAAACAAAACACATAATGAATTGTATTGATATTATAGTTTTACATTTAAAAACGTTTTCTTTAAATTCAATAGTGTTTTTCCTTTCATTTTTCAATTATTCGGATGTTTAATTTACGTTGTTTCCTAACTTATTTGAAATTTGAGAAGTCTAAGGGCCTATTTGTTTTTTACTTAATTAATATAAAGCTTAATTTAGTAGGTCATTTAGGTATTTATGTATGTTTGTTACCGACTTGATAAAAAAAAAAAAAAAACATGTCTTAATAGTTGAAGTCCTAAAAATATGAATCTTCACATTAAGTTATGAATTTTTGAAAACATTTGAGATAACTATCCTTAAATTGAAAATTATTAGTTATTCAATTGGTTTATTAAGCACATAAAATAAATAATAATTGTTTATATGCGTACTCAGAACAGACGTTACATATGCGTTGCGTTAACACGTATAATAAGATGATTTAAACCTTTGTTAGTTTGTTTAGATAGAAGACAAAGACAATTAACTAGTTAATACTTTAATACCCAACTTATAAAATTTTAACATTTGAATTTGAAATACTAATATAAAATCACAAATCTCATCGCATCACATACAAATATGATAAAACAGTTGAGATATAAACTTTTAGGATTTTGTTATTTTTAGCCTACGTTTTAAAATTTGTTAATAAACCCTAATTGTCATGAGTTATGTTTAGCATTTTCAAACCTCTATTATACGAAACCTTCCAAGTTTCAACATAAGCCGAGAGTAGTTTCGTACTTTTAAACCCTAAATACCTACCTAGTTGATTAACCACCGAACATTGTTCTGTTTTTGGCCTCAATTCGATTTTAGTCTCAATTCAATCTAGTTCTGGTTTGTACGGACAATCAATTAATCGAAGACAAATTGTTTTATCAAGTAAGTAAACTCATTTAACCATTGTACGAATTAGCACAAAGTTACCTACTTATGAAAAATCGAATTAGCAGACACTTATGTTCACATTTTCTTACTTTTGTTGTTGTTGGATGCCAAATTTTTCACCTTTTTAGAAATTTATGATCGCAAAATGGTTACTTTTTTGCGAATTGCTTGAGCTAAATTTCATATTTTATGTCAATTATATACAGCTATGTTTTGATTTTATGTGAAAGTATGTCTGTTTTTGGGAAAATCTTGCTTTGATGCGATATTTTTTAGTTTTATTGGATATTTTTTATTTTTGTGCTAGATTTATGAAATTATAGGAAATATTATATTTTGTTTGAGAATCTATGTATACAATTAGGTTTTGACTTTGAAAGTAACAGGTATCACTTAATGAGCCCAGTTTGGTTTGGATTCTTCAAAGTTGTTTCTATTAGTGGATACATGTATGCCTATAAGGTGTTTGATCAAATGTCAGTTCAAATGCCATCTCTTTCTTTTGTTATGAATTTATTTATATTATATACTCCCTGTATATTTCTAATGGAATCTAAACTTCTTGGAATAATTATCTGTTATTGTGCCTCACTTATAACCCATATATGTGTATTTATATCTCTTTTGTGAAGGTTGTATGATGGGACCAAGATGGAAAGGAAAAAGGTCAGAAGTAAAAGCACTTGATAATCCCATTTCAAAGTCGATTTTGGATCTCCAGTCTTCACTAATCAAATTAAATTCTCAAGGAATACTCTCAGGCTGTAGCGTACTTCTTACAAGTAATCTCGAACAGACCAACCTTTTGAATCAAACTTGTTTTGGTCGACTAAATATCGTAGTTGATATAGATAATCAGTGGTTTCAGTTGACTCTAGAGGAAGCATTTTATCTATGTTTTTCTCTAAAGTGTATAAAGATCATAGGTGGTGATCATGGTACGAAAACAAATAATGAGTTATGGGAATACATGATTTCCAAAAGGGAATCTTTTCCTTATTTCTTTAAGGCGTATTCTCATCTACGAATCAAGAATTGGGTTGTGAGATCAGGCTGTCAATATGGTGTTGACTTTGTTGTCTATCATCATCATCCTTCTTTGGTTCATTCTGAATACGGAGTGTTGGTGTTCTCTGAATCGAATGTTAATGATCGGTTGAGAGTTTGGTCTGATTTTCAATCCACACTTCGACTTTGTGGTAGTGTTGCGAAGACATTGTTGGTTCTACATGTATACAAAAATAGTGAAAATGTGATTGTTTCTTCGTCTTCTTTTTTAGATGCTCTTAGTGTTGAAGAACGAACGATCACAAGATGGAATCCAGAAAGATGCAGGGAAGATCAATAATTTGGGACCAAGTAGGTTACATTCACTCATTCTCTGATATTCGAAGCCAGATAGTTTGGAAAATAGATTATTAGAATGCATCTGTATCAAGTCCTATGAGATAGATCAAATATGTCATTTTTGCTAAAAAGAGGACGGGTCTTGAGATTGCCTAAGCTTTAGTTTGGGCCGCGAGTGATTTAAAGGCTCGAGCTCATCTTATTTATGTAAATTTTTATATTTATATTTATATTTATATTTATATTTATTTTCAATATAAGAATATCTATTAGTTGAATGGAACTATAAGTTCAAATGGGACCATAAACCAACTCTTGCAGCATCCAAAACAATAAAAATAGCAAAGATAATAGACACTCTAATTATAGTTACTTAACTTTGAAAGTATTAGAAAGTATTATTTAACGGTTAATGCCAGTGGTGTTGTTCTGATAAACTGTTCGGATATCAGGTTACTCGGGTCGGGTTATTAAGATTTTTCAAGTTTATAATTTATCTATAAATCAAACTGAAACGATTCGGATTGGATCGGATTTGGGTAAATGTATTTTAACTCGAATAAAATAAAATCTTAAGTTTTGCATCTTGAACATGATGTATACTTCACAACACAACACTTGTAGCTTTATATAAATCATTATAATTATATATATGTGCATTGTATATAGATAGATAGACTCATATAAATCATAAAAAACATATATAATTTTATTTATATATTTTGTATTTATTCGGATTAACCAAATTCACAAATATTTATCTGTAATCCAATACCAATAAGATTCAGGTTACTCGGATTCGGGTTATTCGGATTCGATTAACGGAATAAACCAATTCAATTAAAGTTGGATCGAATTTCCGACTTCTGATATTTTCGACACCCCTGGATAATGCGACACTCGTGATACTGTTGGTATCATTTATTTATTATTGTTTATTTTTAACTAAAACTAAAAATATAAGATTAATAGAAATGCAAGTATAATAATTTCTTTTTCTTATATTATTTCCTAACGTTCACACCGTCAAATTCAGACTAGCCTACAATCTACATCTTTGTTTCCTTTAATCACGGACAAAATAGTAGAATATTTCAGATGACTAATATGCCCTTGATGATAAACCCATTAGCAATTATTATAAAGGGTAAATGGGTAATTTGAAGTGCTTTACCCTCGTGAGAGTAGATATAGAGGGTGCTCAAACCTGCTTCAACTGCTACATTATTTTTTTGTAAAAGGTCTCCTCCACTGATTTCTGCTCAAATTATTGATGTTTGTAAGTGGTTTGATATGTTAGCGGAGCAATATTATTATTATATTATTATAGTAATATATATATATACACACACACACACACTTTTAATGTATTAAATTTGTTTTATGAAACTATAACATTGAGTAATTTTGGAATATATCATCAAAATTGTATGTTTCTCTCATTAAATTTGTTAGCTACAAAATATTTTTCTCTCCCAATCATCTATATGTTGTTATCTCTAACAACACGGATACAGTGCTGGTTATTATAGATGAACTAATGATACTGCCTTTAAGTTATATGATATTGTATACATCCAGCAATAATAACTGAAAGTTTTGTAGATCTAGTAAAAAGTTTAAAGTATATACATATAACTCTGTCAAAATCTAATACATTTTCAAATAACTAACACTTGCATTTTATTTTTCGCGATTCAAAAACTAATTGATCATTTAAATACATTTTGAACGACTTTGAACGTTTTATGGACTCTTTTAACTTGTTCCAATTCTAACAATAAGAAAAAAAAATCAATAGTTTACTATTCAACCATTTATAGAGTTTTAGGTAATTGGTCTATATTGACACATACATTTTCTGCTATAAGTTTAGCAGGGTGGTTGTTTATTAGTAAAGGGGTCCTATGGACTTTTGAGTATTTGAAAATAAAGCATGTATGTTTTCATATATTGTTTATTGGTACATAGAGTACTTTATATTAATTTATTTATTTTGGTATCATTTATAATCATACACATCCTCTTGCCAGTTTCAGAGTACTAGAGTACTAATATATCTTCACCATTGGATTCTCTCTCACTCTCATTGCTTGTGAATTCTAACAATTTTGCAGGTTTTGTGGGCCACACTGCATTTAAGTTAGCAAAAAGTTTGGCATAAAAACCCATTTTCTCTTTTTCTTTGTCCTAGACTGAAAGACATTGTAGAAGTTAGTTAAGATATGCAGATGCAGTCTCCAAAAACAAGGTAACCAACCATTCTTTTAATTTCTCTTGCTTTTTTATGTTTATAATCTTTCATAATTCAACTGTATGGTAATTTTCTAACTTTTTTCTTAATTTTAAACTTTTGCTGTATAAAAATCCCATTTTTAGTTTCCATCATTACTGAAAGCTGATGCATTATGTTAATGTTAAAGGAATGGCTATGAGACATGTGTGTGTGACCATTTTGTTTAAAATGTTTTGCTTTACATTACAATGTATCATTTCTTTTCTTAAAAGCAAGTAATCTTAAATAATAATTTTTCAGTCATATATGCTTAACTATCTCAATCTTTGCTATCTAGTTCTGTTAAAACTGTACGAGTGTTCATATCTAACTTTGTCATGGGCAAGAAACATAATTCAAGATCTTTGAATACTATTTTTTTTTCTTTTTTCTTTTTCTGGTTAGTTGCAAATACAATGGTGAATACTGCAAGATTAGTTTTCTTGCACACATACATACTAAATTAGCTAGCTTTTTTAATCACAAGCCCTTTATCCACAAGAAAAAGTCAAG
Organism: Gnaphalium uliginosum; assembly: GCA_963930675.1. NCBI lineage: Eukaryota > Viridiplantae > Streptophyta > Magnoliopsida > Asterales > Asteraceae > Gnaphalium > Gnaphalium uliginosum. The sequence continues at coordinate 2,483,196 of OZ005680.1, read as the reverse complement.
TTCACAGCTGGTAACAGAATACCCCTGTTTCGAAAAAGTCAACATGAGCCGGTTAGGTAGCCGGTTTGGGTCGAAACAAGTCTTCTTTTTCAACTACAGATATAATCTTGTAATATTACTAATTACTTAAATGTGGGTACAGATAATATAATTTTACTACAATAGTCTAACTATCTGAATAAAGCCGGTTAAATGTACGACTTTCAACCGGCTTGACATGTTCAGCACATTTGACCTGTCACCTTCATAGCTAATCTTTTTATTCCCCCATTTTAGATGAAAAAATAACCCGAATAGACCCAAACAAGTTCTCTTGATGTTTGATTTTTGTCTAATAATATTCAAGATACTTGGTTACCATTTTCAGTACAAAGAGCTCCTTGGAGGGTTCCAAGAAGATCTCTCCTTGGTCCAATTCTTCAGACACTACCGAAAAGATCTCAGGTCGAAATGCACGCCAACTTAAATTGACTGGACTTGAAACCAACTCTTCATCTCCAAACAAACCAAGCATTAAAATAACAAAAAGTACAAGTCCTATAATCAGCGCTCGCAAGTCTCCTAAAACTCCTAAAAGCCTGACATCTGAGGTAAATTTAACTACTATTCCGTGTTCGGTTCATGGAAGCATTGCATACCCTAAAGTTATTAGTATAATGCAGTGGCATAATGGGTTGGCCCAGGTGAGATAGGCAATGTATTAAAACGGGTTGGCTCAAGCAGGTGAATACTTTCAAACGGGTTGAATGGGTTGGGTTCTACAATAAACACGTCAAATGAAATGGGTTGGGTGCTACAATCACAAATTTTGACCACTTTTGACCTATTTGACCTTTTCCCGGGTGTAAACTGTTTAAACCCGTTTGAAAATTTAGGATCCTTTACCAGTTATATTTATTCTTTGAAGCTGCAGAAGAAGCCTCCAGGCAGAGTTGCAGAACTTGAGGCACAAATTACTCATCTTAAAGATGCATTGAAAACTGTGAAAGATCAACTTATATCATCAGAATCATGGAAAGATGAAGCCCAACAAGATGCTGAAGAGTCAAAAAAGCAACTTTTAGCAATGTCTTTAAAGTTGGAAGAATCTCAGAAGCTCTTGACTCAATTATCTTCCAAGGAATCACATGTAAGGATTTTTTTGTTTTGTTCATTGTCATAGAGGGTAGATGTTTAAAATAGTTTTTATATATATATATATATATATATATATATATATATATATATATATATATATATATATATATATCTGAATGGTATTTTTCTTACTTTGGGTGTCTTATGGGGTAGTTGGCTCGTTGCTTGTATAGCTTATCGAGAAGGTCAAATGGGTATGTGGAGCGGGTTGCGTAACAGACTGTGTTTTGGGTCGAAAGTCAAAACAAGTAACATTTTAAAATTGGTCAGAATGGATTGGTTATCAAACATTTTTAGATGTTCAGAGGTGATAAATATATATTAAAACGTGTTAGGAGATTGTAAGCACAAGGGTATAGTATATAAATTGGGCGACTTTCTAACCCATTCGTTTTTTTTAACTGATTTCTTAATTTCAGTTTTGACCCATATCAATAAAATTGCCAAAATTCATCTCTCATTTGACCCGTTATCCAACCCGTCCATGTTGCCACCTATAGTACCATACGAATTTACTGATAAATGATGATTTTTGCAACTTTCATCTAGGAAACACAAGAACTTCAAGACTTATCAGAGGCCAGTGAAGAAGCATGGAAATCAAAACTTGAAGCAGCCAAGAGACTGCACTCAGCTGATTTAGATGCACTAGCGGCTGCCATCAACGAGATTAGTCAACTAAAAGTCAAACTTGAAGAAAAACTCAAAGCAGAAGTTACACAAACCGAAGAAGCAGAATCAGCATATGCAGAGGTACACAGCTTGAAAGAAACCATGGCTGAGACCCTCTGCCTCGTGGAGACAATGAAAATCGAAATTGAAGATTGCAAACGTTTAGAGTCTCAAGCCCAAATCTTATCTAGAGAAACTTTACAACAACTTGAAACCGCTAAAAAGGAAATAGAGTCACTCAAGTTAGAGCATAACATGGAAGTTGACGGGTCAACAGAACTTGAAGCTGCAAACCAAAATGCAGAAGAGATTATATCTTTAAAATCTGAAGTGGAAAAGTTGAAATCTGATGTGGAGAGTGCTGAAACTAGATTGAACGAAGAACAATCACGAAGGAAAATGGAGGTCACAAGTGCTTATGAGTTGGTGGAGGAGATAAAGTTTAACTGTAGAGTAAAAGAGTCAGAATTAGAGGATGAACTAAAGAAGTCAAAAGAAGATATCGAGGAGTTAAAAGCGAACCTCATGGATAAAGAAACTGAATTGCAAGGTATTTGTGAAGAAAATGAGGAATTAAAGTTAAAGGTTATAGAAACAGAGTTATATGAAAAATCATATGAAAATGAGAAAATGAAATGTCAAGAGCCATTGGGTTGTAAAAGTGAGTCGATTAATAAGGCTGATCAACTTGTGGATGAGATAGAAAAAAGTAACCGAAAAGTTGCACGAGTAGTTGAGCAATTAGAGGCAGCACAAGCAGCTAATTGTGAAATGGAAGTTGAGTTGAGGAAGCTGAAAGTGCAGTCGGATCAGTGGCGTAAGGCAGCAGAAGCAGCTGCAACTATGCTTGCAGCAGGGAATAACACAAATAGGAAGTTGACGGAGAGAACACGATCAATGGACAATCGTAGTGACGGCATTGATGACGATGAAGATGAGTTTTTTAAGAAGAAAAATGGTAATGTGCTTAGGAGGATTGGTGTGTTATGGAAGAAGCCACAGAATAAATGACCATGATCGAGTTTCATCAAGTGTTTATGTTTATAAATGTTGATGTGTTTTTAAGGACTGTGTATGTTTATGTTAACAAACAGGTAAGTTATATGTATGTATTAATACTTGTGATTAATTATTGTAGGGTGTATCTGTGTATGTGACAAAATTAAGTCTGATGAATTTGGCTTTTGAAACATTTTGAAAGAGAAAAAAAAATGTCAAGCTTTGAGCAACTAGTATTGATAATGTATGTGAGACAATGTTAACTTATATTATATGTTATAAGGTCTGGTTACAAGAATTTCACAAAATTAGCAATGTATTTAGCATTTGTTATCGATTATATCAATATGGGTGATGATATTTTCATCACTATTTTTGAAAAGTCCACCAACAATGTGCATTACAGAGTTATACTAGACAAATAAATATAAATAATACACATTGATAACGAATCCATAAAAGATGATGGTGTATTTATCATCACTCGTACCAAAAAAAAACTTTAACTTTAATTCAAAAGAAAATTATCATTAAAACACGGTGTACTTTCACATTTTTTGCATTTAAGCCTGCAAGTTCTGTTTTCCCAATTGTCTTAAAAAAAGTGCATTACTTGTACACTCTTTGGAGGATGAAACAGTCTTTTAACGAACTAAAAACTGTATTATTTATAGTATTTCTTAAAAAACTTAAACAATATATAATTTTGGAATTGGAAAAATACCTTACAGATAGAGTCAGTCTTTTCTTCCTCCCTCATCTGAAATCTCATGAACATTAAACTCAATCTGGACAATTTAATTAAAAAAAACTGAAGATAATACTAGGGTACATCGGTTTTATAAAAAAAACGTTACCAATTAATGCATGTATCAACCAACCATATATAAGTGGGTCCTACAAAGTAAATGCATTGCCGCCCACACCTCTTTTTTCAGCCAACCCACAAATCAAAGTATCAAACCGAAGAGTCATAAGCTCAAAGGTAGTTGTACGTTGAGTAGTACTAGTATTATACCATATCACATACAGTATATTGTTGTTATACTATATTTATTTCATTGATAACTTTCAAAGGTGAAGCGTTGAAAGAAAGATTATGGAGATAGAAGCAGAAGGAAGTAGTTATCATCGTCGCATTGACATGAACGATGACGAGGACCACGAAGAAAGTTTAAGTATAAGTCGTGAGTTGGGTAGAAAGAGCATGAGTATGAGGGAACGAGCAACGTATTTGGTGTGGCGAGATTTAACGGTGGTGTTACCGAATTTTGGTCATGGACACACGAAAAGATTGCTACGTGGGATTAGTGGATTTGCAGAACCAGGACGGATCATGGCCATTATGGGCCCTTCTGGTTCCGGCAAATCCACCCTTCTTGATTCGCTAGCTGGTATGTCAATGCACCTAGTTTTATGTACACATTAATTTCCGATTATTTATTTTAAAGCCTATTATACGTCTCAAATACATTCATTCATATGCATGCCACTTGGCTTGTCTGATATTTCGAGACTTTAGATATGTATGATTTGCATACGGGAAGGATCTAGTAAAAATGCAGAGGAGATGATGATACGTTATATGATACATCATTTTATATATTTTGATGCACCAGAAAAATTAGTGCATCCAAAGGTAAAAAAATAGTAATTGTATCATGAAGCGGGTCAGAACTAGAATTATAGAATCCTCTCTTTTTTTTTATAGTATTATGCTATTTTCCTCACGAACCCGAAAAAAGAAAAAAAAAATTGTTTGTGTTATACTAATACTAATAAGAAGATCTGGATACACTATTTTCATAGGTAGATTGTCCAAGAACGTTGTAATGACAGGTGACATTCTTCTCAATGGTGAAAAGAAAAGGCTAAGCTATGGTGCTGTTGTAAGTGATTCTGACTCAATAAGTTAACAAACTGAATGTGACACGTTATCATTTTAATTTTATCTGATAGTCAAACTTTGCTAAAAAAAAGTCAGACAGTTAAACAAGTGAAACTACAAAAGTTAATTGGTATATGTGTTTTCTCAATTTTGAATTGTGAAAAAAATTGCAGGCTTATGTGACACAAGAAGATGTACTGATGGGGACACTTACAGTTCGAGAAATGATAACTTACTCTGCTTATTTAAGGCTTCCAACTACATTGACAAACGAAGAAGTGAAAGATATAGTAGAAGGAACTATAATGGAGATGGGTTTGGAGGATTGTGGTGATACATTAGTCGGAAATTGGCATTTAAGGGGCTTAAGTGGCGGTGAAAAGAAGAGGTTAAGCATCGCTCTTGAAATCCTTGTACGACCACGTCTCATGTTTCTTGACGAACCAACTAGTGGACTTGATAGTGCATCAGCCTTTTTTGTGATTCAAGCTCTTAAAAGTGTTGCTCGTGATGGACGAACCGTGGTTTCATCGATTCACCAACCGAGTAGTGAAGTTTTTGCGTTGTTTGATGACCTTTTTCTTTTGTCCGGAGGTGAAACTGTCTATTTTGGAGAAGCAAAAGACGCTATCACGGTGAGTGTTACACGAAATGATGAAATAGTCACATTGTCATTTATACCATTTTTTCGCTTCTTATTATTTTGTTTGTTGCATTTTTACAGTTTTTTGCAGAGACAGGGTTCCCATGTCCTACCAAGAGGAATCCGTCGGATCATTTTCTACGTTGTATCAATTCAGATTTTGATGTCGTGACAGCGACTTTGAAAGGATCACAGAGACATTACGTAAGATTTCTTTGTTATTGTTTTATAAGTGGTGATAGTGTGATTATTTGCAAAAGTTGCTAGGTAAATGCCCTATAGTCTTGATACTGTTATGATTTGATATTTTTTGTTTAGGAAGAACCAAAAGGTCCAGACGCTTATATGAAGTTTTCGACGTCAGAGATCAAAGCAACACTAGCCGAGAAATACAAGTGGTCCAAATATGCCAAGAAAGTGCAATTGAAAATGAAACAAATATCAGCATTCGTAAGTATTATTTTTTGTTACATTTGTCAAGTACTAAAAGTACATAATATTTGCATTCATGACCCTAAAACTGTTTTTTTCAATACAGAATGGGCCTGAGACAAGCACGGTTCAGCCGAGTAAAGTAGGGTGGTGGAGGCAACTCACTACATTGACTCGAAGATCATTCATGAACATGTCTCGAGACATTGGATATTACTGGCTGCGACTAATAATTTACTCGATTGTATCCATATGCGTTGGTACAATTTTCTATGATGTTGGTACAGGGTACACCGCCATCTTAGCACGAGGTGCTTGTGGTGGTTTTATAACAGGTTTCATGGTTTTCATGTCCATTGGAAGCTTCCCGTCTTTCATCGAAGATATGAAGGTATACTTGAAAGTCTTACTATCAATAATATCTCTTTTAACAAATTTACATAGAGGTGACAATGTCGACCCATTTACTAATGAATGGGTCGGTTTAGATTGTGGTTTATTGTAAACGAATGAAATAAGTCAAATCAACAATATTGGTTTATAAGTGAACAGGTCAACGCGTCGAAAGTTTCTTTGAAGTTAATTTAGTGCATAAGGTCCAGTAACTTGTTATTTATGAAGTAAGTTTCATCTCTTACTAAAATCTAACCCATTTCAATACATTGATGGTTTTGCAGATTTTTACACGAGAAAGACTCAACGGGTACTACGGGGTTGCAGTGTTCATAATATCAAACCTCCTTTCATCTTTACCGTTTATGCTCGCCATTTCATTTGTCACCGGGACTATCACATGGAACATGGTCAAATTCCGACACGGATTCTCTCGATACCTTTTCTACTGTCTCAATCTCTTCGCGTCAATCGCGGTGGTTGAAAGTTGTATGATGGTTGTTGCATCACTAGTTCCTAATTTCTTGATGGGAATTATAACCGGGGCTGGAATCATCGTAAGAACTCAACTTCACATACACGGTATCACTTACATTTAAAACGTTTGCACTATAGAACTAAGTTTGCACATTTGATACAGGGGATCATGATGATGACCTCGGGTTTCTTTCGTCAAATACCCGATCTTCCAAAGCCCTTTTGGCGTTATCCAGTTTCTTACATAAACTATGGATCATGGTCGCTACAGGTAATTACCTATCAGATGTCACAATTTCAACCTAATTTTCTTTTAATGTGTGTTTAATCTCTAACACGTAAAATGAACAATATAACTATCTATAAAATAAATGGGTCAAATGGGTCAGAAGTCATTATGTCACACATTTTGCCATCTATATATGTTGCGATTGTATCTTATCGAGTTTTGGAAATGCAGGGAGGGTACAAGAACGACATGATAGGTTTGGTGTTTGACGGTCTAGCACCAGGAGACCCAAAAATGACTGGAGAAGAAGTTATCACAAAAATGTACCGATTACCATTGAATCACTCAAAATGGTGGGATTTGCTTGCGATTTTCATTATTCTGCTAGCTTATCGCATCCTATTCTTTCTGGTTCTCAAGTTCAAGGAGAGAGCATCACCATTTTTCCAATCAATGTATGCAAAAAGAACGCTTTATCGTCTAAACAAGCGGCCGTCATTCAAGCGATTCCCCTCTTCTAAACGACATCATAATCTTCGGCCTTTGTCTTCACAAGAGGGGCTTAGTTCCCCAATTCCGTAGCGTATAAACAGACAACTGTTACAGAATTCTGGAGGTGTAAGTTTTGTTAAATTTCTACATTTTTTCAAGTATACGTCTTGAAACAAATACTTGATTTAGTTTTGTAATCTTTGTATACGCTATGTTATTTGAGTTCATACAAAGTTATCACGGTAATCACCTTTTCAAATGATTAAACCTTACATCTCGACGAGATTTTTACGGTACAAAAACCCATTTACCCCGTATTTTTTAAAATTAATTATCTCACAAATGATAAATCGAAAAATTATAAAAATTGCACCATAAAATTCAACGTTTTCTCCTCTTCAATTAGACATCTCACAAGTTATACTTTCGACGAGTTTTTTTTCGTTTTTTGGGTGGGTTTTACAAATTACTAACACATGTGTTAACATGTTGCGTTTAAAGTTTAGGGTTTGGAGTTTAGAGTTTAGGGTTTTGTAAACGCTTTACAAAACTCTAAACTCTGAATCCTACTAAAATCTAAACCCTAAACCCTACTAAACCCTAAACCCTAACTCTAACCCTAAATCAAATGTACAACTAAAAACTAACACATGTGTTAGTAATACGTAAAACCCATCAAAAAAATGAAAAAAAAAAACTCGTCGAAAATATACCTTGTGAGATGTCTAATTGAAGAGGAGAAAACACTGAATTTTATGGTGCAATTTGATGGGTTTTCTATTCCCTTACTAGATTAACATACAATGCGGAAATAACAATTAATCTAGAGCATGAAGGAAACTAAACCCTAAAGGATCTTAACTTAATAATAATAAACAACAAAACAAATAGATAAATAAGAAAATACTAACCTTTGAGAAAATCGGATTTTTCACACGCAGACCTTCCTTACTTGGAGGCGAGTACTCAAATCAGAGCACCTCTAATGGTTCACACCCACGAACCAAAGAGAAAATTCCAACTCCTAAGGTCCCGATTAAATCGAGTAAAATCTTACAAGGAGTCGGAATGAGAAAGAGAGAATGATGTACTTTGAAACCATGACATGCCCCCTATTTATATAGGGAGAGGGAAGCTTAGGGTTTGTTCATCGGCCGATGTGGGGCAAGTTATTTTCGGGCTCCAACCGCCAGTTGGACTCGCTTGTTCCACCGCCTTACCACTCTTGGACTCCAGTCGCCGGTTGAACATTCCAGCCGGCGGTTGGATTTGGTTTCCAGAATTTTCCATCCGTTTCATTTAGTTTCCAATTAATTCATCAGCTATGATAATTAATAAACTAAATAACTAACCATAATATTAATTTCAATTAATATTATCTCTCATTTATTTCTCTTTAACTGTTTGTTGAGGGCGACCCAAAAAGGACTCTACTTTTAATGATATACTTACCAATTAGTTATGACCTTGGACACTATATCCAACACAATTTTTATAATTTTTCGATTTGACGTTTGTGAGATAATTAATTTTTAGGATCTTGGGGGTAAATGAATTTTTGTACATGTGGCGCATTTTCATTGGTACTTCCATTCATTCAAAATGTGTTGTACTCTAATGATCCTTTCTCACATCTTGACATACATCCGTATATAACACACTGTATAAATTTGTCCAAAGTTGATTGGTCCATATAATTAGCTACATCATTTTATATGTAACTTAACATTTTGTAATTATTTTGCCGTGTAATATTTCTCAATGTTTTAATTAAGGGTTGATAATTTCAACTTTCAAGTATCTATTATCTATTATCTATTACTATTTATAAAGAGTGTCCACCGTTAGAATCTTAAACATCTTAAAAATAATTAAAATATCTAAACTACCCCTCTTACGTCTACTACAAATTGAATTAGTATATTGAAAATCAAATCAAAATTAAAATATAGAATTTACTATTTGTAGCCCTAAGAACTACGTTTAAGGATTAATTTATGCAAAAATTAGTGGAACATTAAGTTTATTTGAAGTAGTTATACTCAGTAGTGGGTGGTTATTATCAAGGTACAAATAATTTATGAATGTCTGAATTTCTTATAAATAGTCTTAAGGGCTATATTTAGCATGTTTCTTAAAATATTACCAAAAAATCTTCATGTTGATCATTAAATATGTAAAGGAGGCTAAATTCTCAAATCATCATTGCCTACTTACCGTAAATATCATTTCACAATTTAAATGTTATAAGTAAATTAAAAAGGTCTCCTTTTATATCATTAAGAGTAAGACTCGACTCTTCATTATTAAGTTTGTCTAATTTTCCTTTTATACAAAGTGTTTTCACACTCGCCTGAATACTTTACAAAGTTAAGATGTGAACTTACCATTTTACCCCTGTCTCACTAAAACAATATATAGAAACTATTGTGAATGGAAATCAAAATCTCAAAATGTGATATACAAGAACCAAAAAAGTCAAATTTATTAAATGATGAAATCAAAATAAATGGGAATAAAAATTTGGAGATCAACAACCTTGAAACATCAAAAATATATTGTACAACGATTTGGTTAGTTACTCCTATCTTTTCCATCCACCATGTTATTCCATAATACGTTTCACTTCATACAACAAAATTTAAATATTAGCAATCATGTATGGCCTTACTGTGTTTAAAGACGAGAAGACGACGATCAAACTCAAGTGTTCTATGAATGAACAAAAATTAATATTCATCACATCGTACCGGTTAGTAAAAACTAATACATTTGTGTACTTAATTTGAAATATTATATTATAGAGATTCAAGTTATAAACACGTGTATAGTACGCATTTTAGTTTCTTATTTATTATTCATTTCGTCACATTCAAAATATCCAATTTAAATATGCACATAGTTTTAAGAATCTACGCTACTTTTGGTTGAAGTTTCAGTTTGCATCACTTAGTGATGCAGTTGGCACAAACACTTCGGTTGGAGCATCACTCACTTACACTTCGCCAAACCGACGGTGAAGTGAAGTAAAATGTGGCTCACACGATTTTTTATTTTTTTGTTGTTTTATTTTGTTTAGTGTATAGAATTAAATGTATAATGGTAAATGTGGAGTTCGAAAAAATTGAGTGATGTGTCAGGGTTAACAGTGTTCAGTCATTTATTAGTAGTTTTGATAAGTGTTGACATGACATTGATTTGACACCAATTGATATATCAATTTGAATGGAAGTGACCTAACTGCATTCTTCACCAATCAAATAAATTAAAATCTCTACCCATTAAAGCTTTTTCTAAGTGTTATAACATTAATATAAATATTTATTTGAAGCAATCCAAAATAACAATACAGACTGCTTACTGTATATATCCCTGTTAAACGCATCTTACATATGTTAGATTGTGCGATGTATAAAAATCATTATGGATTCTAATTTTATTCTCCAAAATAAAGTTATGGATAAATTTTAGAGGTGGACATAATTGGATCCGACCCTTGTAGGTTTTAACCGACACAGACGAGACCCGGATAAGTAACTATCGACCGCTTCCTTTTGTTTTTTCAAAAGAGTATATAAATGTATGTTAAAGAGTAATAGGTTTCGTTTGATTGCGGTATTGGAATTGTGTTTGCGTACTACTATTGTCTTACTGTTCTTCTTCTTCTTCTTCACCTTCTTCCATTTCCTTCCTCCTTTTTGTATCTATCTATCTCTAATAAACAAAGTCCGGGATTTGATTCTTTCATTCTTCTACTTTTTTGTTGTTATAAATAAGTAAATACTTTTTGTTCCAATCAAAACAAAACCCTAGTTCATGGAAAACTCCAAAGACCAAGTCAGCAACAGCAGTAACAACAGCGATGAAAACCCTAACCCAAACCCTATCACTAACAATAATAATACAAGTAGTAATGATGCTGTTGTTGGTGAAGACCTAAATAATGTCAGGAGTTCTAGGGTTAGTTCAAGAACTCCGTTTTCGAATCTCAGTCAGGTGGATGCTGATCTTGCTCTTGCTCGTACATTACAAGATCAGGTATATATTTGTATGTATACTTAGAATTGAATTGGTTGAGTATTTGTTTAAATTGAATTAGAATTTCTCTGTTGTTATATCTCTGACCTTGTTAAATCATCAATTTTGATCTGATTCCTGCTTTAATTGAACTCAATTTATAGTAAACGAGTAGTTGAGTTGACATGAACCCTAATATAAACCCTAATTTTGGGAAAAATGACAAGATTTAATTGGTGGCTGTAGTCTTTGGTTTTTACTTTGCTGATATACATGTTCAAAATTCAATGTTAGGGTTTAATATGTGTATAGAGTCAGGATCAAATAAGAATCTTGGTGAGAACCGTAAGAATTGCTCAAAGTTCACAATTTGAGTTATGTAAGTTAACAAATCTAAAAATTTGACCATTTATTTCGATTGAAGTGTTCGATAGAACTTTGAAAATAACTCATTTATTGACTTTTTGCCATTGCAAGATGTTTCAAAACAATATCAAATACTTTAATAGAGGTATGCAGAGGTCAAGTTTATGCAATTTTCAACTTACATGATTCACATTGTGATATTTGACCAGTTCTTAAAGTTCTTACGGATATTTGAGTTTTAATGGAACTCTTTCCACGTATATTTATACACATATGTTATTTACTTTATGAATATATGGTTGCATTGACTAGGAAAGGGCATATATGATGTTGAGAATGAATGGGGAAGGGAGTGACCATGAGAGTTGGGAAACTGGAAGTTATGTGCATGAGGATGATGATGAATTTGATCATCACAATAGTGAATATGATGCTTCTGATGCTGATGAAGAAGAAGACGCATTTGATGTTCATGCTCATCTTGATCAACTTGGATCTGGAGAGGTGGATACAAGTAACCAATTGGATCCTGCTTCTTTCCCAAATGATGAGGCTTATGCAAGAGCTCTTCAAGATGCTGAGGATCAAGAAATGGCTGCTAGATTATTGGCCCTCACTGGCATTCACGAAAGTGGGTACTCATTAAATATGCCATTTTTATTTCGATCTTAACAAAAGTAGATGTCTAAAAAAGTTTTTTTTTGCTGATTGTCAGTGGTTACGGAGGATGAAGGGGAAGAGGAGGATGAAGATATTAATGATCAAGGTGCTAATTCTCAGGTGAGAATACTTTTATATGTGATCTTTGGCTTAATATGTTTACATGTGTATTCAAAAATATAACAATGAGTATGCCGGGTATCAAACTAATTATCCCCTGTGTTGGCTCTCTAATATCAATGTACGTTACACTTTAAAAGTAGAGTTCTAATAATAGAGATAAAGTGTGAAGACTTGGTTTGTGGTTGTTTATTATGAACGGGCAAAGATAAAAATAATAAACACACACATTCAAGATGGGTTTTTTAATATTGGATGATCATAACATTCATGAAAACGTTAGCGTATGATTCATCATATCTGTTGACTTTTTTAACAGTATATCTGCAACATACTAAAGCATGTAGATATATTTCTTAACGATCTCAGTTTAACATGGTACAATGTCCCCTTGTGTAGTTGTATGTAATGTGTCGTTTGTACAAGTGTAAAATGGATAAAAGAGCTTCAACAGCAACCTTTTGTAATTTTAGTTGCATAAATCTGTCACTTGGAGTTACAATCATTTTTCTTCCTGATCCACCTCCCTTGTACTTTACCCTCTCAGTGGTACATCAGGTCGTTTTCCTCACTTCATCTAATAGGATATCATGCTAACGTTTTTTTAAGGTTACCGGGTAGAAAGCTCGAGGTGTCGTTGAAATATCATTATATTGTGCAGTCTACATATACCTCTACATATTCTTAAATACATTTTGAGCATGCTGTATGTTCCATGGCTCTTGATAACAATAACTGTATTGAACTTGTGTCATGAAGTTTTCTCTTGTGATAGCAATAGCTATATTACTCCCGAGTCTTGACGGTACTGGTGTATATAGAGTTGAAGGGAAGCTAGTTTGAGAATCACAACTACTAGGATTATAGGTGGCCAACTGGGCAGGTCGGGCAGGTTGTGTAATGGGTCAAAATGGGATTAGGTTGACCCACCAACACTTCTTTGTTCATTTGTTTTGAGTTTTTTCACAAAATTATACTGTCATATACTTATATTTCGTTACGATTATGAAAGCAATACAATAAAATTGATTTTCTAATTTATTTCATAAAGCGATTTAAGAAATTGTGAGCATTTGACTTCCTTTGATGGGCATAATTGGCTTTGAGCCAATCTCTTAGGCTCCACAACAGGGAAAGTAGGATTGTCGGAAGCCTAGGTTACCATGGTTTGGGTCGTTTGGCAGTTGATGATGAACGGTGGTATGTGACAATTAGGATCCAAAAGCTTTATTAAACTGGCTGCAAGAAAAGCATTTTCAAGCCAGCATCTAGTCATTCCTAAAGTTATATAGTTCTATACCCCCTATGTTCTCATTTAGTTAATGGTTATGCCTTTGAGATCCTTGACTAGAAAATTTTATGTAAGATTGTGTTTTAGATTTTGTTGGTCGCATAAGTGTTTATTTGTTTTTCAGGATACATGGGATGATGTTGACCCCGATGAACTATCATACGAGGTAAGTATTATTACATATTTCACTGGCGACACAAACAATATTTTCTCAATTGCTTATTTGGTGTTCTGAGTTACTCACATGTGAAGTGTTATAGGAACTGATTGCACTAGGTGAAGTAGTTGGGACCGAAAGTAGAGGTCTTTCTGCAGATTCAATTGCTTCTTTGCGATCAGTGACATACAAGGCCCAAAATATTCAGAATGGGAGCAGTGAAACGTAAACAAAGTCTCGTCTAGTATTTCTTTTTTACTTGTTTGAGTCGGTTGATTCTGAAAATTTATTCCTCTTATCTCTCAGATGTGTGATTTGTCGCTTAGACTATGAGGATGGTGATAACTTGATCTTGCTTTCATGCAAACACTCGTACCATTCTGAGTGTATTACCAACTGGTTGCAAATAAACAAGGTACATGAACTTGATAAAAAAAAATTTTGTTTCGAGTCTGATAAATGATAATATACACTACTAAAAGTAAGCATGCAATTTTTTTAATAAAAATGCAATTTAGGAGGGTGTAAGCATTTAATACACTTTGGGCAATTGTTGACCTTTTCTACCCTTTTCAGTTTTAGCCAAGTTTGTATGTTTTTTTTATACCTATTTGGCCTGTTTGAGCCAGAACAACACACAAGTCAACATTTTATATAAGGTAAAATGGGTTGAAGTTGCCATCACAGGTCATATATATCATTTAAACCATGGGCAGTGTCGAAGTGCTTGCTCAATGCTGGTCATTTTACTCTAAAATGGACTGTGGACAAACCTTATTGTGTATGTGGTTTCGGTAAAACTAATGACGAATAATGTGGCCTTGCAGGTGTGCCCTGTTTGCAGCACCGAGGTCTCCACATCTGGTTCCGCTAGTTGATGTATATATACATGACGATCTTATGCTCTTTGGTTGCTGCAAACACAAGGAAATCCTGGTGTCAGATTATCATTCCTTTTGTGAAACACCATAAATCCTCATTAGTAACCAGTTGTTAGTTATGTTTTATTTTTTTTTGGTTAGCAACCTTTCTGATGGAACTCCCTTCGGGGTTGTGATTTGAATCGATTAAATGACAATTGGATATTGGTGTCTATTTTGGTCAATTATCTTAATTCACTACTAGAAAGTAGAGACCAGGCCAAGGATTCATTTGGTATTGATGGTTCCCAGATACAGGTCAAGACTGGGTATTGATGGTTCCCAGATGCAGGTCAAGACTAGGGGCGTCATAAAATATTTGCGAGTTCGAGTTGAGAAAATTATTGTTGGACAAGATGAGACTGTAATCTACATCCTCTTAAATTAAAAGATGAGATTAAACTTTAAAGTCACAAAACACACAATATTAAAAGTATAATTATTATTTTGCCTTTTAATGGTAAAATGTTTATATTTTTAGTTTAAGTATATACAATTTTTTCAAAAGGAAAAGTGAAATAATGAAATTTGATATTTTGTTCGTCTACGTTTTAAAAGCGAATAATTATTTTAAAATATTATAAGACACTTAAAAACATTATAAAATGAAAATGAATACTTATATACTTATTTTAAAGTATTATGAAACACTTATTTTAAAAAACTACACTGATTGTAAAAGCTAGGCGTAGAAATATAATTTCAAAAGTACCAAATATTCTTACAATTTTCATTTATTTGGATCAATCTATTATTTTATTTTCTTATGTAAAATAATTAATAAATAACTAATAATTAATATTAATTAACTAGAAAAAATATATATACTCTCTTTAATATTTTACTCCTAAAAAAAACCCTAAAATCAAAGTAAAATCAGTTAGGGGGAGTGGGGAGGGTTTTGGAGGCGATTAGTAAACAATTGCATAAATACATAATTACATACAGAATCAGAGAAGAAGAAGAAGAAGGGTTTTGAAGAAAAAATAAAAAGTCAAAATGGCGTCGTCTCGAGGGATGATGATATCGGAATTAGAGAAATTGAGCGTAGAACAATTGAAATCAATAAAAGAACAAACAGATGCTGAAATTAATCTTCTTCAAGATAGTCTTAATAACATCCGTACTGCTACCAATCGTCTCGATCTCGCTTCTACTGCCCTTCAAGATCTATCCCAAAGACCTCAAGGTTGCCCCTTTTTTTATTTGTTCTTTCTATATATATATATATATATATATATATATATATATATATATATATATATATATATATATATATTTATATCTTTATATCTTTATATAATAATTTATTTGTATGTTTGTTTAGGAAAGAAAATGTTGGTGCCTTTAACAGCTTCACTGTATGTTACTGGCACACTTGATAATGCTGAAAAAGTTCTTGTTGATGTTGGTACTGGTTATTTCATTGAGGTAACAATTAATGTTTTCATTTTTCTTTTTTTGTTAATGTTGTAGAATGATCTTGACAACTAGTAATTTAGAAATAGATAGGCACAATACCGTTAGAGGGTTGTTTGGTAATATGCTTATGCTTACGGCTTACATGCTTATTTAAATTTGGAAAAACAGCTGATAAGTTCAGTTTTAATAGGTTGAAAGCTTATCGGTCTTTTCGAATTCCAGTAAGTCGTAAAAAGAACTTGTTGAAGCACCCCTGAAAATACTACGGTTGGTCATTGCTGAACGATTATAATATTTCAAGGCCAAAAGTTGTCTTTTTTACATGTTCGTTTTTGCTTCTTCATATTATGTTTCAAACTCTAATGTAAATAACACAGGAAGGTTCAACATTTTATTTATTCATCTTCATTAAACCTCTAAATATGCATATGGTTTGTCCTATTTTTTTGTGCCAAAAACTATAAGTATATATGTATATGTATGCGCTTTGAAGATTAAATGTATTATGCTTGATATCATACTACAAAGTCTAACTTGCATTTACCTCTGTAATATGGAGTGCTACCACATACATTTCACACATATAATAATAGTCACGTGGCTAGATATCACCAATAATCTATTTCACTATTTGACTGTTTCAATCATACCATAGTGAGATGGGCAGAAAAAAAAATAATGATGGGTTTTTGTGAAGAAAAGAAAAAAGTCATTTTGAAAGACCTGTTTAAGCACATTGGTTTTCTAGTGATTTTAATTGAATACATGAGTAATTTTTTCAATACTTGAGCATAACATCTGCTCTCAATCTCTTTGTGTATTTGTGTCAATAGATAAAGATGGATGAAGGGAAGAATCATTGTGAACGTAAAATCAACTTGCTGAAATCGAATTATGACCAACTTCTAGAGGTATGGTTTCTTTCAATTAGTCTTGTATTGTTGTTGACGTAATCCATCAATGCTCTCAAGGCTATGCAAAGTTGTTGTTTGACTTGAAACAATTTCAACTACTTTACTTTGGTAAATTTAGATACTTAGCAATCATAAATAGATATCATGCCCGTTGGATTATTTCTGTTTGGTAGAGGATTATAATTTACAATTCTTGCTAACCCTTTTATATCGTTTTTCAATTTTGTAATCTCCACCATGATAACGAATAATATAAAAGTACAGCATAAGAACAATATAGTTGGTTAGTTAGTTACCAAATCTGATACATGAAACATCAAAATACTTAAACTGGTCTACCAGAATTAGAGATAGTTTACTGCTGTTGGAGACAGATTTATTAAGTGTCAACGCTTTTCGTTCTTTTGTCAGTGTCATATCGTTATTCAGTTAAGCTTTAGAGCTTGTTCTTTCGTTCTTCCTTTATGGGGTTTACTGGTTTAAGGTTAGGTGTTACCATAGGAACCACTCAATTTTTTCGTATTTAAGTCACCAAAATCAGATTCGTATTGTATTGGGATCCCATGTGCTAGACTATAAATTTATGTTCTCGCTTGTTATCTAAAAGGTCAACCTATCTGGAATCTATCATGTGTTTCCGGTGATTCCTAGAGCTCTGCATCGCCTGGTCTTTAAAGTGTTTGTAAATACTTATCTGATAGGTGACACCGCTCCTTGATTCTGCTTGCATTTTCTTGGAGCATAGTTAGCCTTTCAGCTGCTTTTTCAAAAGCTTTGTGTGTGTGTGTGTGGCAGAAGACTCCAGGAACTTTTTTCACTATTATACTTGTAATTGTGGTGCAAATTGACAATAGTCAATAGTACTAACTATTTATAAATCATTAGAACACTAAAGATACTGGGATAGTGATTCTAATCATTGTATTTGTAGCTGATTTGGAAAATAACAATTGAATATTGACTATTACTTTCTATCGATGGTTGCCTATTCAATAACAGCTTATGTTTATTTAGACAAATAAGAAATAATTTGTTATTGCTGTGCAAAGTTTGTCACGGTAGTATATATGCAGGTTCTATTTTTTGGACCAATTAGAATGTGTGGAAACTGGAAATTGGAATATAGACTTTAGGTGTAAGGAACTGTGCAGTTTGACATGGGTTTGCTGTATGGTATCTTTATTATGCAACAGTTTGAGTATTTATGGTCCATAACATGAACACTGATTATTTACGCAGGTGGCTAACAAAAAGAAAAACATAGCAGATGAGACTGGAGTGGTGTTGCAAGCCAAATTGAAACAAGTTTCTGCTGCATCATAGATGTATTGATGGCTGGTTATTCTTATTTATGACATCTTGTACCTGTTTGTAATTCTGTAACCACTTTTTCATTGGTTTTTTCACTAGACATTAGTAACGTATAACCTTGCATGCATCAAGTACGAATCACTCCATGAACTTCTCTTATGGAAAAGTAGTTTTTCTTCTCGTTGCATGGCCTAATCTTCTTTATATGTAGCCTTCAAATACAAATCCAGGTTATTTAGTCATCTTACCCCACTGACGAGAATTGGTGTAGATGACACTGATTACAAAGTGTGCAGCCTCTCTTAAGCTTTCATATTATTGAGCAACATAAATGACAAAAAGTGCGGTGGTGATTGTTTGCCTTTTGTATTATTTAAGCAAGAATCTGTTGAAAACTATTCAAAGTTCGGTAGCACCCTAAACTATTACATATACACTATGGTACATGAACTAGGAAAACTGGTTAGCATCATAACCTAACTCTGTCTCGTGATAACATGTGACCTTTCTCTTTGCTTGTTGGACAGCAAATTAGGTCATTGTGTTTCCAAACGTATTACTTGTCGTCGTTGACGTGACATACTGACATCGTTGTTGATAACGTGACGTTGAAGTGTCGGATGACGTGACAATCTACCCGGCAAAAATACCTTTTAGTTGACGAAAAAGTCACCGGGTATATACAATAACAGTAATAGAGGTAGTTAAGAAAAAAGTTAGCCGGGGTTGGGAAGGGAAGAGCGTGTTAGAATTTCTATCTATTAGTTGATGATCGAGCTCTTTATGATTGAATGAAGTGAAAGAAAGAAATGGATTTTCGGATCGCCTAATTCAATAGCTCAAAAATAGGTGGAGTTCGTCCTTTAAAGCATAGTTCAGTGTTGCAACATGTGATATATCTTGGGAGTTGAAGGTCGTAGTCCCTTTCCCTCAGGCGAGTTCCTCACTTAACTTAAAAGAGGAAAGAACTGTTGCGCCGCGGGAAATCCTTCTCTATACAAGTTCTCGGACGAGGCCTTTATTGAGGTAAACAACCTTACTAATAAAGTGGCAACAAGCACCTTCTTTCTCAAAGCAATTTATTAAACACAATAAAATCATTTAATTTGGCTATATACAGGGGTCAAGCATAACTTCATGCATTTTGGTGCATTTAATCTCCATGTATACTACTATAGTAGCACCTGAGGGTATACAGAATCATGGTTGTTAACTCGTGATTCGGAATTTCGATTTTTAATTTGTTATTCAACTCGACTCGTAAGAGTCACTATAGTAGTATACATGGAGATTAAATACACCAAATTAAAAATAGTGACTCTTACGAGTTGAGTTGAATAACAAATTAAAAATTGAGATTCCGAATCACGAGTTAACAACCATGATTCCGTATACCCTCAGGTGCTACTATAGTAGTATACATGGAGATTAAATGCACCAAAATGCATGAACTCTTGAGAACCACTAGATTACGTATTTGTTCACATGTGATTAATTTCATTTATACGTGAACATTCATGTAGGTTCGATTGAGAAAGAAAAAGAAGCTAAAAATCTTAAAAATTACGTTTTTAACCACATTTTAACCGATTTGTTCACATGTGAACTTATATTTGTTTTTTTTGTATTTGTAAATATAATTTTACAATTTTGTTGACTTTTTTCTTTATCAATTAAACGTACATCAATGTTCACATATTAATGTAGTTAATTACATGTGAACAAATTCGAAAACTAGCAGTTCTCACAAGCTCTCAACTTTTAGTTGGTTCTCATTTGAACCTTCCCTGTATATAGGATATATAAATATTAACAGGATAAAAAATAAGGAAATTTAAAGGGAGAAGAGGGAGAATGATTTTTTGTTACTATGATTCAATATTTTATTGTTATGATTCAAATTCTTATTAATATAATTCTATATTTTATTGCTTTAGTTCAATAATTTATTAATAAGATTTAGTCTTTTGTTGCTATGATTCAAAAGTTTATAGTAATAAAAAATTGAATCTTAAAATAAAAATACTAAATCATAGTAAAAAAAATCATTCTCCTTCTTCTCTCCTTAAAAAATCTTTACATATGTATGTATGTATGTATGTATGTTTGTATGTATGTCATTGTTTAACATTTTTGTTCTTAAAAGAAGTAAAAAATGGTGAGAGTCGGTAGTTAAGTCGTTGACCGGCAATCAACACAAATGTTAATTTAAAATAGATTATAGTCATTTCTTTTTCCATTTTGTTCTTTTATTTTTTGTATTACATTAAACTAAAAGTTTGTCTGATTTTCTAGACTCGTAAGAGTCGCAGAAGACTCGTAAGAGTCACACACACGACTCGGAAGAGTTAATAAATAACTCGTAAGAGTTAAAAGTCATTCAAGAGTCGGGTGCGTTGTCTCCTTTTTTAAAATTTTGACTCGACTCATAAGAGTCGACTCGTAACTCATAATAGTTTAACGATTATGTACAGAATCAACTTCTATTATTGTTTGAGTCATAAATAATTTTAGTAGTTTTCTAAAAAATAAGGAGGTGTCTGGAATTGTTTATACTAGGCGTCAACATGTTTATTTTCAAGTTCTTTGTTTTTACTTTTTTTTATCGATACTTATTTTTAAGTTTTGATAACTTATTATACAATATGTAAATTATGTAATGGTGTTTAAATTTACTTTATTTATGTGATATGTGATACAAAAATAAGAAAATAAACAGGTAATTAGGTAAACCTAAAATGAACAATCCCATACATCTCCTAAACCAAAAAGTAAAATAGTTAAATTCATTCTTTCAGAGAATGAAAAATAGTACCTAAACACTACAGTTTAAATTATTTTTCCCATACCCAGCGAATTTTGCCGGAGATTATCAGTTAAAAGAACTTCTTCCGGTACCGGAGAACGATAACCTCCGTCATCGTAATCTTCTCTTTTCTCACTCGTAAGTTTTTCCTTCTGTCATATGCTATTATTTTTCACATATATGCTGTATATATATTTTATATACTCCAGTTAATGTAGGGTTTTGAAATAAAAGTATCTGCAATTCAAAATCCTAATTTTATTCGAATTCGAACCTTCTAGGGTACTATTTGGAAGAGTTTATTATTCTGTTTCACACATTGAGCTTTTTACAAATAATAAAATTGATGTATTTGCAGATGTCGCAACAGAAGGAGGGTGCACTTATCAATGAATCCATTGATGTTCAAGGAAAATTAAAAAATCATGAAGATGTTGAAGAAACAGTAGGTTAGTTAAATTCATGTATTTGTATCAGTTATTACATTTATTTTTTATCTTTCAGGAAAAAAATTATTTTGTTGTTAATTTTTACATAGAATGGTTTTGTGGCAACTGGTTTGTTAAAATGTATGGCATTGTGACTTCTAATTTACAATTATGTATTAAGCTAATTACATCTTAAATTATATCATATGTTTATTTTGGCAGTTTAATATAATTTAGACCTCGTATTTGGTCGACTGAAAGTTTACATGGTTTATTTATGTTGTTTAATGGGTTAAAGATGTTATTTAGTTCGCTTCACATGTGTTTTGCTGATACTGTATGTACGATCAGTTTCAGATGATGATGTGATAGACTATTCCATTAAGCCGGAGTTCTACGATCCTAATCTTGATGATAAAGACCAATTGTGGATTCAAAAGAAAAGGAAAGGTCAATATTCTGATGCAGTTCTTAGCTGTCCTGCCTGTTTTACAACCCTATGCCTCGAGTGTCAAAGGTATTCGGATAAAAAAAATTTCATGAATCTTTTGCACCTTGATATATATCACGTTGCAAAATCAGAAAAGAACCAGTGAAATTAAGTGATGTTTAGAAATGTACTGGTTTAATCCTTTAAGACAATCTTCATATATTTTTATATGTAAGTTTGTATACGGAGTATTATATATTAGACAGAGTACCCTGAAGGTTGTGATTTCCAATTTTTAGGTCATATTAGGAAATCAACATTGAAACACAGAATTAGAATATTGCTAAGCCGCAGCCAATCATTTGGGTCACCTCTCATTAGAAAGACCATCTTATGTACTAGCTGATTCATTTTAAGATTTAACTTACTTGAGGCGTAAACTTAAACTTAAATCATGACATTTGAACTTCAGGGCTTGTTCTGTGTTGGATGTGGCATTGCTAAGTTCCCACAGTCTGTTTACGGAAAGCTGCAATAGCAGTTACTAGTTACACTTAGTTTTTGTACTGTCTTTTTTCTCTTCTTCCGAGAGTGTTGTGTTTGCTATTTCTTGTTGACTGTCAATTACTACTTCCGTATAATTTCAAGCATGTTGTTTGTTATAATATCTACATCGTATTATTCTATTTCTAACACTGTCATGGTCATACTGAACGTTGCTTTGTTGTCAGGCATGAAAAATATGTGACACAATACCGAGCTGTTTTCGTGGTAAATTGCAAGACCAAGATAAGGCAAATATCAGAGGAAGGAAGTTTGAAACGAAAAAGAGTTAAAAAAGGTGGTGGTTCAGCTGATGTTGGATTGACTAATCCTGTTTGTTGCTCGGTTTGTGAGACTGAGGTCGGGGTCATTGATGACGAAGAGATCTACCATTTCTACAATGTTCTTCCAAGTGAGTGTTGATAATCATGGTATTTGTTTGTGAGTTTAGATTAACCGAAGAACAAGGTCTGCATTAGCTTCATCTACTAAAAGTAGAATTTTAAGGCCTTGGATGGCACTTTAGCATCATGTATTTAGCTTTCAATTATATATCTTGTACCTAAATGTTCTTCCTCAATTTTCACTGTGTTAAGATACTCAGCATGAGAGTAAGAAAAGTTTTGAACACGATTGTTTTACAGATTTTCTCTAATTTTATGAGATTGATTCCATTCATTGAAATTATTCTTGCTTGCACTCATCAGCCTTTGGTTCAGATTTTTTGCAATTGGGGTGACTCACACTAACACACACACAGGGATGAAGTTTAAGCTAATAAGCTGAATGCAGTAGTACTTAAAAACATGACATAATCAGTTCATTGCTTACCTTACAACTTACCGAAAAGGTTATAACTTGTGGTAACTTAAAGAAACCACTTTTGATTAATATAAACAACGACATATAAGGACATTAATAAAATGTAGTTGAAAATTGAAACCGGGCGCTTTTCAATTGCAGAAGCTTCCCCTATATTACCTGTTACATATTAAAAACAATCACGATCGATAGGAATAAATGATGGTTTATCACACATTTATATACGTAAATGCTGCCTGCATCTTGTAGCTAGATAATTAACTTGTGTTAAAATATACCATGACTATCATTGAAGAATGTATTTGACCAAAGATTTTAGTCAAACATTTTAGTAAAAAGTCTAACCAATATGTTGACTAAAACAATGTAAAACGACAAAATAGTTAAAATAAAAGTAATAAAATATATACCCCACAGAATCTACTCGCAGACGATCACCAATCTAGTAAAGTTTTGCAAGGGACAAATGCACGCATAGCTATTGGCATGGCCCTCTCAGAGTCTCAGGTCTCCGAAGAGGCAAACAATACAAACTGTAGGTGATACTCTCTGCTTATTACTTTTTTATTATAATTATTTTTATTAATTATTTAAGTTTAGGGATTAATGTGAGTAAAAAAATTAAATAACTTAAATATATTCGTAGTGCATAAAATATATGATATGGTACATGAATTATTCTTGTTTTTTGACTTGTATTTAACAATTATTCACTTTTGATTATCCTGTTAAATGTGATCCTATTATGAGCTAAAGTGTATTATTTTATTAAGTTTATGTAACTTATAAGAATGCTAGTAAATTGAGTTTCTATGGGTTTTTATGTTTTAGGATTGGGATTTTTTTAAGTATTTATCGGTTGGCGTGGTTTTAGATTTAGTTTGGTTTTAAGTTTTGAGTTTGTTTAAGCGTTTCTCTTTCTGTATCGACTGAGTTCTAGCTAGTTTTTATTTTATAAAATCAATGTCGTTCAATAACAAATATTATTTAGAAATAAATTGAGTTTCTAGATTTGTATGTTCAATTGTTGGGTTGTACATTCATCACATAGCAATATGTAGTCTTCTAATAAGTGTTACTAATATGTTAAATATGGACAGAGTCACATCTGAAGACAAAGAGCACTCACTATACAATACCAACTATTTTTTTATGTTCATAAACCTTAACAATGCTCTAAGGGAAATGATTATCAAAACCATAAATAATAATGTGAAACACCCATTTTATAGTTTTACTTTTTTTATTTGGCATCATTGACCTTTTTACACACGCTTAAATTTCAATGTTACAAACAATTCTACTCGGACCAACAAATGGATTGGATCGACTTGAAAAATGAAAAGATTTGTACAAGTTATACGTTCTGTACGTACTATTATTAGGGCACTTATTATTGACTTCCACGTGAGTGTCCAAAATATCATTTTATCTTACATCTTAATTTAGTTTAGTTGTATATATAAATATTATGTTATAGCATCCGGTCTAGGGTGTTCATTGGTTCGGACTTTGACTTACATAGTTCAAAGGGATTTTTGAAGATAGAATAAATTATTAATTAATTAATTTGTATATGTTAATAACTTATATTTTTACTGGTGATTAATTCATTTACTAATTATTATTATTTAATAATATTTTCCAATAAGACGTGACGTGTCACATGTTCAAATGAGATGAAGTTGAAAAACAAATCATGTTTCGAGAGAAAAAATAGTACACGAGCTTAAAAATGCATTGATTGAAAGAAGAAAGTTATTCCTTTTTCTCGAAAAAAGAGTATATAATAATAAATAAATAATTAATTAGGTTTAGATCGTCGTACGTGTATATATATACTAGATACAAACACGTACGATGTACGGCAATTTCAAATTTACAATATTTAATTTTATGGTACATCAAAAGAAGATCATCTACGTCGAACTTTTTTAGAAAAGTAAATAAATTTAGATATCAACTGTATTATCAATTGAATAATGTACGGTAAATTATTAGAATTATTTTAGATATTACGTGATTAAATGATAATTGTAGTACATATTTTATAAAATAATATTAATTAAATAACTTATATGACTTTGCTTTCGTATGTGACTCATCTTTTCATATTATTATAATATATATAGCATTTTTATTTATTATTATAAAATAATAAAATAATATTAATTAAATAATTTGTTAACTGAAGTTAAGAGATTGATACGTGTCATTCATGCTTACATGGCAAATTACGGAGCTTTCTTTAATACTCCTTTAGTATATATATATATATATATATATATATATATATATATATATATATATATATATATATATATATATAGATTAACGACCAAACAAAATTAATTTAATTTTTAACTTCATTGCATAATTTCTATCACATATGAAACGTTGAAACTTTATTACATGCCCAGTTTATAAGAATTAAATACAAATTCAATGGTCCGTGTGTATACATGGGTTTAATATCTAGTGTGTGTGTGTATATATATATATATAGTAGTCGGTTTCAGGGAGAATGAAATTTAAAGCGAGAAGAAGGAGAAAACAATATGATTCAATATTTTAGTACTATAATTCAAATTTTTATTACCTATAACTTTTGAATCATATAAACAAAGGATTAAATCTTATTAATAAACTATTGAACCAAAGCAATAAAATGTAGAATTATATTAAAAAAAAATTGAATCATAGTAAAAATATACCGAATCATATTGCTTCTTCCTCTTCTCTCCCTAAATTTCCTTCTTTTTTGATCCTCCTACTATATATATATATATATATATATATATATATATATATATATATATATAGGGTTAGATTCCAACGAGAACCATAAAAAGATACAGAACTGTGAGAACTTTTAAATTACATTATTTTTATACATGTAAGCGCAACAAATTACATATAAATGTTATTTAATGTTCATATTATTGACAAAATAAAGTTAAAAATTATTAAAAATATGTTAAATTATTGAATATATGAAATGTTCACATGTGCACAGGTCAAATGTGCACATGTGCATGAAAAATATAAATTTTATTTTAAAGGTTATTTTGAAGTTTTGTCAAACTAGTTTGTTTCTAACATTAATGTACATTAATATTCACATGTGATTGAATCATTAAATATGTGAAAATTCCTATAATTTAAAAGTTCTCGCAGTTCTGTACATTTTCTGGTTCTTCTTTGAAACTTTGACTATATATATATATATACATAGAGAGAGAGAGAGAGAGAGAGAGAGAGAGGTGGGTTAAAATAAGAAGACTAATTTTCGGAGAATGAAGGAAACACTTCAAAATCACTTTTAACTATTCGAAACACATTTTTTTTCAAAACTTTTTAAGTAATTATTTTTAAAATAACTTTTTGAAGCTATGATATAAATATAAGTAAAATATATTGATTTTTTTAAACTTTTTTACAGTCGTTACTGTTGTAATTAGTTAAGATAATCACAAAATATAACATGATAATTATATATGATTATTCTATAATTAAATGTGATTATCATGTGTTCCACATAATCACAAAATATAACTTGATAATCACATATTATTCATGTGATTATCAAGTTATAAAATGTGATTATTTTGAATAAATAATTTAATAAAAAATAATTTAAAAAATAAAAAAACATCGAAATTCTTTTTATTGAAAAATAGCTTCTAAAAGTTATCTGAATAAAGAGCTACGAAGAATATTTTATAAAATAACGTATTTTGGATATTTAAAAAATAATTTTGAAGTGTTTTTTACGTTCTCACGAAAATTGGCCTTCTTATTTGAACCCACGACTATATATATATATATATATATATATATATATATATATATATATATATATATAGGATTGGGATCATATGAAAACAAGAGAGTAAAATAAAAACGGTGAAAACAGTTGACCTTCACAATTTTATAAAGTGTGAAGTTGATTTTTTTTTTTGCTTCGCAGTTAATTTTTAAATGTGAAACTTAGTTTTTTGGCTTCACATAAAATTTATGAATTGTGAAGTTTGAAAATTAAGCTTCACACATTCATAAATTTATGTGAAGCTAAAAAAATTACGTTTCACAGTTAAAAAATTTATAACTTTTTGTGAAGCAAAAAAAAAAAAAGGTTTACAACGAAAACTTTTTGTAAAATAAAAAAAATGTAAGGGTTCACAATAAAAAAAACATATGTGAAGCGAAAAAAATAAAAGTTCACAACTAAAAAGATTGTGAATACAAATGGAGATTGTTTTTACATTTTTTATTTTAACTCCTTGTTTTCACTCGAACACAACTCTCTCTCTCTCTCTATATATATATAATATAATAATTTGATTTGATATTAAAACAATTAGTTGATCGATCAATGTATAAATTCAGCTAAAATTAATATCCATTTCCCAATGTTATCATCAATTATTTCATTGTATAACATCAATTAAACTAGATTAAATTATAAATGTCAAACCTAATATTGAGTCTTTAATTAACCTACTAGCATGAATGACCTACCATAATCATAATCATATCTAGTTTTTTTTAACAGGGAAACACTATTTTCTGAAAAAGCAGAAAAGCTACACATTCATCAACGATGAATGTTAGCGAATTTACTTAATATTCATCATATGATATTATAGGCTATAAAAAATAGTTTATTGATGAATATTAGTAGTTATAACAGCGGTTTTGATTAATATTTATTGGTAAAAATATGTTTTGTACGTTTTAATTATCATTAATCGTGAACGAATGTTAACGAATAATTTTTCAAATAAACTGATAATATTCACTTCGATTAACATTCGTTGATGATGAATGTTAGAAAACTCTTAATATTCATCATATGATATTATAAGTTATAAAAAGTAGTTTATCTATTTATATTAGTAAGTATAACATCGGTTTTGATTGATATTTCTTGGTAAAAATATATTTTTTTACGTTTAATTATCATTAATCGCAAGTTACTGATTAGCTTCCATATTTTCCTCAAAAATATTACTTTCCTCTTGATACATACCCTCTATATATATATGGTCACAAAGAATTTATCAAACTTGGATTATAAATTGAGGTGCAGCTTAAAACATGAGAGAATATTCTATATTTATTTTGTGATGCTTAAATAAGTGTGTAGTTAACTAAGAGCACCTACATTAGTAGGTTTTGTATAACCTTTTTTTTATATATTTTGTGTAAGTCTGTAAGAGGTTTCATAAATTGAGTTTTTAAAAAACCCTTTGCTCAAATATAGTTAAACTCTTAAAAAAGCTTTTAAACCATTAAAAACATTTAAATCAATACTATATAGACTATGGATAGTTTTGCAAGAATTGATCTTTACATGTCTCTCTCCTATTTATTTAATTGTTTTTAATTGTTATAACTTATAACATCTTTAATTTTAAAGGATTTAAGCAATTGGAGAAGAGATGGAGGTTTTTAAAAAACCTCTTACACATCTTTTACACCTGAACATTTTCATATTAACCCATTGGAGATGCTCTATTAGATGTCTGGCAAATTTCATGATTCAGATAAATCGCGAAAAGTATGTTGTTTCAACCACGTTAATCGATCAATAAGTGTAAAGTGTATAGAGATACGCACAAGGTTTAACACGTTTACACGTATATAGAGTGATCGAGTACAAAGTAACGTGCTAGAAGTGCATTATAGTATTATCTCGATGATTGATTGATCGATCGGTTGGTTAAAAAAGGACATATTGTAGATCATATGCTCAGATATGTAATTAACAGATGTACAGTTGAAAATATTAACTGAAGTTTTCGATTATTAAACAAATCCTTTTGTAAGATCTGAAGATCTTCTTGTTCCAATAATATTCTTATTTAGATTTAGATTCTGGCATCCATATAAGTATATATAATATATAATAATTAGGGCACAACTACTGCAAAATACCTGAACAGCAGCCTACTCTGCTAGTGTTTTCTTGATGTAGATATGCATGTTTACAAACTAATTAACTTCATTTTTGTAACCTTAACTTATCATAATTATTAATTCTCTTTTTATACTAGATCTGAATATATTGAATAGTAATGAAAGAAATGGGTCAAAAACTTACAATATTTATGAGAAATCATGATGATCGAGTTGTAGATCATGAGGTTGAGTCTTCTCCTGATGAACCCTTGATTGATTTCTTCTTCTTTTTATATGGGATACCCCTAGCTTTTGCTTGACATTCCTTCACTTCTTTAAGATAAACCCGAATAGTACTACTTGCGAAAGGGTTTGACTCGGGTGTCCCACCGTTTTCCTCGAAGGCAGCACGAAGACGCCCGATTAGGGCGTCAAAGCTGCCCCATGCTTGTCTAAGCGGGCAGCTACAAGGAGCTGGTGGATCAGGCTGTCCGAAAAATACACAACCTTGTAAATGAACTCTGGTTTTTCCAAATTGGTCAAGGTACCTAAGGAACTCAAGTACATGGTTGCTATTGCATTGTGAGATATGTATTGGAGGTCTTTGGTTTCTAAGATATTGACCGAATGTATTCCAATCTCGACGTTTTTGAGACTCATAACGACTAGGTGAAGGTGGTGGATTGGTTGATGATCCTTGATCTACAACCTCCTTTCCTCTATCGAATGACATGTTTAGTTCGTCGATCAAAAGACAGTGGATCTGGTACTTACTAATTTGGTAAATAATTAGGGAAATTAAGAAGAGCAGGTTTGATGAAAAAGGAGGTGAATTGGTAGAACATATGGATCAAATCAATAGGAACTTTGAAATTTGATGAGATGGTAATGGGGGCCATATGTGCCCTCTAGCTCACTCTCTCTAACTGATCTACATATATTATTTGTGTATATTTTTGTGTGGGTTAACTTCCAAACTGTTCATGGTTTACATATATTCAAACAAACAAAGATACATGTGTAATTCTTTGTTTCAGTTCACATTGCATCAAACAAAGATTTATATATGTGTAACTCGATCTTTGTTTCACATTGCATCACTATTGGTTTAACCGGTATCTTTTTTAGAACGATCTACATAATTACATATAAAATCAGCAAGATACTAGGTCGTTCTTTCATTAATTTTTCTTTTAACGGTTCTTCTTATACCACTAGCCCTTGTTTCCATACTTTATTGTATCGTTAAATCAGTTTACATAACTATTAAATTAAGAATACTAAATGATAAAGATCTTCTATACATATTATTATAATCTTTGAAGTATCATTCCTAAAATAAACATAATAGGAGATTAAGAATTAAAAAAGTATAGATACAATAAATATTTTAGTGCGATGCAATGCGATTTGGGGTGGTTAAGTTTACCGACGCAAATTGTGTCCCTATCATTTGCTTTTGCATCGCAGGAAAAGACTATTGTGTTTGTCCTATGTGTTTATTTAGCAGCAAACTACAAATTGAGTAAAACCACTATGAATCTATGGTGGGGCCTTCACCGAATCTTTGTAGACATTTTTGGTGAGAAGGAATTTGTTAACCACTAATGCATGCTTTAATTAGGGCAACCAGCTTCCTTTTTTGCACATGATTGACAATTGCCAATCCAACCCAAATGCATGCATCTCTTCTTCACCAAAACTATCGCTACCTATCATTGGTATATAAGGTTGATTAATTATTGAAATTAAAGCGTCACCAATCAATAATATGTAAACTTAGTACGGAGTATTGTAAATGTATTTTCTTTCATGTACAACAAACATCTATAGATGTATCGAATCGCATAAACTTATCACCTACTCATAAAAGACAAGCCCAATCTAAGGCTTTCTACGAACTTCTTCTTCTAATTCAGTGGAGAGATAAATTATGAGTTGATCTTCCAGAGGTCTTCCACATTAGCATGAATAGCACGATTTCTCCTCTTCCATTTAAGCGACATTAGCGTATACCACGAACCACGAAAAGACCGCAACCATATGAGAAAGCCTTTTGGAAAAATCTAGGAATTAAATTAGGAAGATAAGTGACCATCGAAGTGAAGTGTTTCCAATGAGTGATTTGATCCAAAAACTCTTCTTTTCATTCTCCTTATGACCAAAAAAAATCACATACACAGCGATTCAAGTAAATCAATCAACTTGGAATGAGTTTTCAAAAGCGAAACAGAAGTACATATAAAGACCGCCAAGAACCGCTAATCAACATCAATCTACCACCAATAGATAGTGACGAGGTCGTAACAAACGAGTTGACGGATAACTTTTTGGATCAATAGGAGCGTGAGAAACGTGTGAAGAAACGCACGCAAAATGAATGTGATGCAAGGGAATAGCAGCACCGATTAAAAGCCGATCTATTCAGTGTTGTGGCTGAAAATTTACATCAGACTTTCTCAACACCGATTAAAGGTTTTCTCAGCAGATTAAACCATAATTCATTCAGTGCTGTACGATTCCGAATTTTTATGTTTGTTAGGAGTTTTAGTTTATTTAATTAGTTTTTAATTTTGAATAAAGATTGAGATTTTGTTTCCTAATCAAGTTAGGATTCTAGGTATTTAGGAATAATAAGGTTTCTTCCTCTTCAAAGAAGTTAAGCTTATAAATAGTAGGCTTGTCTTTCATTATTTAATACGTTTAATAATAGTTCTTTCTAGATTTCGAATTTAATATTCATGTTGGGGTTTTATTCCCTTGAGGTGCGCCTCATTTTATCAACCCTTGGATTTGGGTTTTCAAAATTTGCTTCCGCGTCCTACGTCAGTTGGTATCAGAGCTCGTTAGCATCCTGATGGCAAATGATGGAGATGTTCTATCCAAATCCCGTGTCACGAGTGCGGTGCGATCTGCTGAAGATTGATTTTACCAAATCAACATGTTTACCAGTATTGTTGAAGAACTACGTGTCGTGATCGTAGGTGGTGTAACAACCACGATAATCGCGAGGGTAGCAAACACGATGGTCGAATGATTCGTCCAACCATAGATGATTTGGATGACAGTCATGCACGCAATCAAACCGCGTTCATCAATAGAAGACGTGTTGAAGAATGAGAAGATAGAAAGAAGATGGAGGATCATTCACAAAGAAACAAGTTATTTCAATCAAAGTGCTTAATCGGTAACACGATATGTTCTTTGCTTATTGATAAGTGGAGCTTAAGCAATTTGGTTCCAAGAAAATTGGTAAAATTTCTAAATTGCCAATGGAGATTTGTCCATCTGAAGATTACCAAGTTTGTAGGGTTCCTGTGTCCTTCGGGAAGTTCTATAAAACAGAAGTACTTTCTATCGTGGATGATATTGATATATGCAATATTTTGTTGGGAAAACCATGGCAAGGTGAGATTCATGGTAGGTACAACATCCAACATAATCTCTATTTTTTTATTTGAAAACGAAAGAAAATAGCAATGGTTTCACCCAGAGTAAAACCGCCAATAGCAAAAGCTGAGGTTAAGATCGAACAACACATATTAACTATCGAGGATGTTGGTGAACAAGTTGAGATTAAAATCCAAGAGCCTCAAGTTTGTGAACAACATGATCAAGATGTGAATGTAACTAATAAGGATTATTCAATAATCGTTTCAGGTGAGATGAGTGATTATGGTGTTATAAAAAGTCATCAAGTTCCAAAGTCCGAAGAAGATACTAAAGGAACAAAGTTTTGTGATGTCAATCATGATTTAAGCGTAATTACTCTAATCAGTATCCCAAATTTTAATTTGGCAAATAATGAGGAAAAAAGGGTTACGATTAAAGAGTCGTTGATTCCCAAAGTTCCTAACAACTCATCAACAAATAAAGTCTATCCCGAGAACTCGAGGACGAGTTCTTCTCAAGAGAAGGAGAATGATTAGGGGGCAATATGTGACACCCGACACTTTAGTGGTAATGATTACCTTAAGCTAGAACCATAATTACGTGTATTTAGTATTTGATTAGGCTAAATACTTGTAACTACTTGTATATGTTTATATACGCTTACGTGATTATTTGTAATTACGCGAAACAACCGGACGAGGTCCGACAATCTATACGGCGTTGGTGATAACTTTTCATAAATAATATAAACCTATTTTATAAATTAAATAGTAATTATTTACCCTATATTATTGTTATTAAATAATAATATATGAAAAACCTAGACGTTTTGCTTAAAACGTAACAAACGCAACGAAAACGCGCGAATCGAGCCCAACACCCGAACGAAACCGACAAATATTTTAAGAAGGTTCAATAATGTATTTTTAAATATATTGGTCAAATTAAAGTAGTGACTTCGTATCAAAAATATAACTCAAAAGTTTAAAAGTTGAAGATTTAATTTTTACGCGCGCGAATAACGTTTTACCGATCGAATAACGTAACACGGACTTGAGAAAACTATTGTACAAGCCCAAGGCTCCCTTGGACCGACCCAACTGAGCCCAAATCGGCCCAAGAGCCCATCCCAACCTCCTTGACCCAAGCCCACTTTATTTATTCCTCTTTTCCTTTCATTTCTCACACATTTACGCACACAAACTCTCAAATTTCTCTCCCAAATCTCTCCACTCTCTCTCTATAATCTGACCAAGATCAGCCACCACCACCACCCTACAACCACCATTGACCACCACGAGTCGCCGTTGACCACCACAAACCACCATACAACCATAACTCAAGAACTTCAAGATTTTCAAGAAATTCAAACTTTACAACATCCCATTCCTTCTTCCTTTCATTTTCATTGTAAGAAAAACTTATCCTACATCTAAATTACTCTAATAACATGTTTCAAGGCTCACATAACAAAGAAATGTCCAAAATATAACATAAAAACGTTTTTCATGGCTTAAAATGTTCAAGAACATCACATGCATTTCTGGCAGAAAAATAGTCTAACTTCAAGGAGACGTTTCTCCCCCAAAAATTGACCAAAATGGACGATTCAAAAGAGAAAACTTAAGTTCAAGAAGTTAGCTTTCATTTTCAAGTGGTTTCATAATTTTTGGAGTTCGTTTGATACCCGAAATGATTTTTACAAAAACATGTATACGGGCTGTCCAAAAACTCAGAAAATTCACCTTTCTTGTTTTAATCATAACTCGAGATATACACCTCCAAATGACATGAAACTACCGCCAAAAGTTCACAAATTTTGTTAGGTACAAATGTCGTTTAGATAACTTTTTCGAAAAATGTGTAGATGTTGCCCAGAAATCCGATCTTGTTGCATGTGTCCGGATTGGTCACTTTCTGACCTCAGGGAACAAATGGAATTTTTAAAAATACTTAAGAATACCCAAAAATTCTGGAAAAATTATTTTAGGGAGCTAACATACTAAGGAACAACATAGATTTTTCTTGAATTTTTATTTGAACATTTGGAAGACGAAATAAAATTCACAAAACCGATCTGTTTCAGGCCTCTGTGTCGCAGAAGCCCAGTAGTCTGCGACACAAGCCTCTGTGTCGCCATATTCCGAATCGTCACATTTGCGACACAAGCCTTTGTGTCGCCATAACACCCGAATCGTCACATTAGCGAAACAAGCCTTAGTGTCGCATAATACCTTAGTGTCGCATATAGCGACACTAACCCAGTGTCGCTAAAAACACAGAATCTATACGTTTTTGGTTAAAGCAATATAAGCATAAATAACTCAGCTCGACTCCAGCCAGGGGCTCTGCCCCTTGGACCCCGCCAGGGGTTGCCACCCCTTGGACCCCGCTACCAGGGGTGCTGCCCCCGGACCCCCGTCATTAATGGGCTTCGCCCCTTGCCACACTGATCAATTACCCATAACTGGAAAGTAGAAATATGCGTAACATAATTAATCAAATCTGTGCTTTTACAAAATATCACCAACGGCCCGTACATGTTTTCTAAGCACAAACGATAACTGAACAATTGGACATTTCTAATTGTGTGAACTAACTTAGATGGACATTAACCGTCCACCTACACGATTTATTTAGGTGGACATTAACCCTCCACCTACACGATTAACTTAGGTGGACATTAACTCTCTACCTACATGATTGGCTTAAGTGGACATTAACCCCCACTTATACAATCACTATAGATGGTCTTTTGAGACATCTACTTACACAACCTTATACGTTTAAGACGTTAGAAGGTTGCATTTGGAAAACACGTTTTGCTTACTGTTTGCTACTTGCTTACTAATTTCAGGTGAGTTTCATAGCCCCTTTTTATTGTTTTCTAACTGGGGTGAGGATACATACAACTGCTTTTATACCGCTATTTTCATGTGAACACAAATATAAACTCGATATATTGGTTGCATGAGTTATTTTACTAATCCTGAAAGTCCCCCACATCATAGTTTGTTAGTATCGTTATAGCGTGAATGTTAATGAATAGTATTATTTGGGATTGACTTCCCCCGTCCGGGTTAGTCGCGCTAACTAGTCAAACGGACGCATTATCATTTGTTCTTACGAGTGTTGGATTAGGCACTCGCTGGGAGGCACCCCGATCATGGCACTTGATTGTGACCCGACACCACAGTTAAGCTCGAACTATGAGCTCATGGCAACAATATACACTATTTTACATTTTTGTAATACCTACCTATCATTGTTGAATGATACAAACGAAAATCTTGTGTTCCATACGATGCTATATCAACTGTTTACAAACCTATGAACTCACCAACTTTATGTTGACCTTTTAGTATGTATTTCTCAGGAGATCAACCGCAGTAGGTTTGCTTTTGGAAGGAGATAGCTCGAGTCGCATATTTTTCACAAACAACAAAGATTAGCTTGCATTATGATATGTTGTAATCTTGTACTATATGCGTACTCTGCTTTTGGCAAAACACATGTAAACATTGTAACTACGAAATGTAACGATTTTTGAAACGTCTCATATAGAGGTCGTTTGTTGTAATTCTTGTGTTGTGATATTTGATTTGGTCGGCGCCCCCACAGCAACACCTTACCTTCCGCTGCCACGTGTCCTGGGGGTGCGACACAATAAATCAACAATTAGATTCGTTTGTGGATCGTTGAGAATATGGAAAACGGGTCAAGATAAAACATAGACAAGAGTCTAAGTTCAACCCCACGGGCACAACAATTGTCCCTGAGAACTCGGGGTCGAGTTCTTTTCAAGTGAGGGGGAATGATGAGGACGTAACAAACGAGTTGGCGGATAAATTTTTGGATCAATGGGAGTGTGTGAAACGTGTGAAGAAACGCAAGCAAAACGAATGTGATGTAAGGGAAGAGCAACACCGATTAAAAGCTTATGTATTCAGTGTTGTGGCTGAAAATTTACATCAGGCTTTTCAGTACCGATTAAACCAATATTCAGTCGGTTCTGCACGAATCCAGATTTTTATGTTTGTTAGTAGTTTTAGTTTATTTAATTAGTTTTTAATTTTGAATAAAGATTGGGATTTTGTTTCCTAATCAAGTTAGGATTCTAGGTATTTAGGAATCAATATTCGTATTGAAGTTTTATTTTCCTTAAGGTGCGCCTCATTTATCAACCCTTAGATTAGAGTTTTCAAAATTCACTTCCGGATCATGCATCATATAGAAAAACGATTTGAGAATCTATCACTCACATCCTTCCTCTGTTCATTCCCCTCATTTCTTTTACCAATGAGAATATGTAGTTGAAAGAAAAGGAACAAAAAGTGTATTAACCAAATTGGTCATACTCTCCACATTAATCAAATATATACTGATCCAATAAATGCAACTTTTAGTAATGATCACCTTTAAACTTAACGTTTCATAAAAAAATAAAAATTCAGATTTTTTTTTTTTTTTTTTTTTTTTTTTTGCAATTTTGTATGTTTGACATGGACCACTTGTGAAAGAATATCGTGTCATTAATATATTGGTGAAGATAGACATTAGACTCCTCACTTGTAATACCTTTATACAACCCAATTCTACAAGCATGCATCAATAATAGTGACTTATACTTTTTAAACCATCCATCAATCCGATTTGACTGGTAGGTTTGAAAGAATAGATAATTTTTTTCCTTGAAGCATATTAGAGATCTTTGGTAAAACAATCAAGGTTGTTAAGATTAAGATCAATTTTACATGAGATTATTTTCATCTTCGTGAGATCTGATTTAGATTTTAAGATCTTACTTAAATACTCTAGTAGCTTAAATATGTGATTTAATAATACCATATTTGTGACAACTTAGTGCTACTTATAGTTTTTATAGTTTAAACATTATAATAATTTTGTAATATTCTAATATCTAATATGTATATGAATTTAAGTTACTAAAAAGTTAGCGATTTTTAAGTGTTAAACTATTAAGGTTGAATAATTGCTTAATTTACTATTGTGGTTCGATTACCAAATGACCTATGACCTAGCGATATGTGAGTAACTTATCAATCTAGTAGTTGGGGGTAGTTGTACTATTCGTGAGATAAGTAGTGCAATGTTGTCTTTCTAAAAAAAACTATCTAAAAAAAACTATCGTGAATCGATTAAACTGTTAGTCTATGGCAAAATCTATATACTTTTGTTTTGCTAACTCATTAGTTAAAGTCTAAGTCCTATGATCTTACGGTTAAGATTGATATATTAACCATATTTTATACTTTTTAAAATTAAGATTATATTGTAGAGTGAGGTTCAAATGTATACAAGAACTTTCTGCGAGAGTGGAGGAACCAATAATAATGCGTCACGTGTCACAAAACTCACAATCTCTCACGTTTTTAAAAATTAAATATCTCCCGGATTGTAAGTAAAAAATTATAAAAAGTTGGGAACACGAGTTGGGAAAATCAAGCTCCCAGATTATATTGTGATCATTTTTATTATTAATTAACAAAGATTATAAAATCTTAGGATATTAAGATAAGATCATGATTTATTATATACAGAAAATCTTGAAAGTTTTCTTATTTTCATATTAATTAAAAAAATAAAAAATCAGCGGAACACGAGTTGGGAAATTTTAGTTGTAGACGTAAAGTTGAAGAAAACCAGGTACAACTTGATCCAGTTGGGGATCGAGTCAAACTGAAACTTGAATAAAGTCGTCTCTTTGTGTTTCTTTAAACGTAAACCAAAACCCTTACCGCCTCATCGCAGCAAATCTGCAGCCCTTTTTTTCTTCTTTCTTATATTTATCGATCGATTACTCGAATGGGCGAATCAAGCTCCCAAGTACACTCCTTTCTCAATTTCTTTTCCTTATTATTATTATTGATTAATTGATTATTATAATATTATGATTATGATTATTATATTATTCGAATGCATTTATCTAATCAATATCTATTCTCAAAGGGTTTTATTTTCTTGATTGTAATTTCAGGTTGATTCAGATCTTGATATTAAACCTCTCTCCACCAGTCCAATTAAAAATGGTACCTTTGATTCTTCAATTTTGTTTTTATGATTTATTATTATTATTATTTTAAAAAAATTTCCGGCTAAACATATTAATGGGCTTATGTGCATACAACTCAAAATAGAAAAAATGTTGACCATTGGTGTGCCTAGAGAAAAATGCTTTGTGTATCTAGAATGTAGGATTAAAGGCGTGCCTACAAATTTAAGTGGTATATATCATTGATGCAACAAAATAGAAATAAATTGGAATATAATGTCAAAGATTTTATGAATTAGGAACATCGTTACGGCGTATATTTTATGCACATGTAGTATTCCTCGTGCCTAAAACACACAGTTAAAATCAAAAGTGAAGATTGGGAAAGTGAAAAGGCATAATGCATGTGTCAAATATTGAATGTTCTAGACAGTTTTTTAGGCACACCAATCAGGCACATATATTGTTACTCTTTATACTATGTAGGTGGTGTTCTCTTACAGGGCGTTTACGAAGAAATGTGTAGGGAGGATTCTTGTGCTGACATGTTTACTGATGCCCCCATTTTTTACCTGTTTTTTGTGTATCAAAGTGTAAAAATTGGTGCATCAGAACACATGTTAGCATCACAATCATCCTTACACGTTTCTCTGTAAATTTCCTCTTTACTTGATTGTTCCCCTATATTATGTTTGGACTGAATATATAGTACATGTAGGCAAGAGAGGTGCGGAGAAGGTTGTTGAGCCTCAAGTTGTCGAAAGCAAAAAGCAGAAGATTGTCAGTGGTGATGTCAATAGCGTAGACGAAGAGCAGCACAGTTCCTCACTGTCCAAACAGGAACAACAACAGAACAAGGTTCAATATTTTGATGGTTGCTTTGTATTCGGGTACAACCATTCTGCTAAATTATGAGTTCGTATATAGTCATTACATATATAATGTACTTAACAGAAGGATTTTGGTAGTTCAGAAATAAGATGATTTTAACACTTGAAAACATGCACTAACTACCTTTCCATGCTTTAAATAAAATATTGTGTAATTGTCTCACTTCGAAGTATTACTAGGGATATAATGGTGGTGATGTGTTGGGAAATTTTTTGTGAATAAATCTGGTAAATGTTGCTGAGTAGGACTGTTCTAATAAAGAATACTCGTTCTTTGAGAATTGGTAGTATATTTCTTGGTTAGGAGAGCAGTATATTAACTTTCATGTCATCTCAAAGACAAACCGACTTCAGGATCAGAAAGAACTAGTTCTGGAATAGGTTTTATACAATATATGTTTCTTCATTCAAGCTTACATGAAGATTAACATCATTAACTTTAAGTTGATGGGCTATCTAACCTTTTTTTTTTGTTGGGCAAATGGCACAAAAGGTTCCCAATTTTATCAAATTTCTCATTTCATGAAAAATGTGGTAAAGTTGGGTACTGTTTTGTGCCATATACCCTTTTATTTGTTTTTACGATCAAAACTATTAGAGCTTGAGTGGCTTTCATGTTGACTATGTGTAAGAAAGTCTTATCGTAATCAATTCCCGTTTCTTTGTGTACACCCTCTATCGTATCATGTTTTGAGCCAAAAAAGCATTTCAAGAAGACTCGCTTTATCATGAATAAACTTGTTACTCATAGCATTTTAATTTATAGACCTTGTTACATGACATGATCTGAATATTTGTGGTGAGGAATAGAAGATGAAACTGAATTGCTAGAAACAAGAATATTAAATATTAAGCTTATCTACATGACTACATCATTAACTTGCAAAAGATATAAGCTAACATGCACATTCTATGTAATTAATCAAAAGGGCAAATAGCAATACCAACGTGAATTCTTGAATTATTCGGGGCACCACAATTACTATAAGACTAGGAGAAGTCGGTGTTTCTAAAACATTTTGGTTGTGTAGCTTGTTAGGGCTAAACTGTATGATATAATTATAGATTTTTCTTCTTTTGTTTCATTAATTGAATAATCATGGTTAAACTATTTATAGGTTGAGCTTCCTTCATCTATAAAGTCAAGAACAACTTTGCAAGAAGCAAAGAAAACAAGCAGCTGTAATGAGTTTGAGCAAGATGACGGAGATGATAATTCAAAAAAGGAGAATGAGCCTCATATGGGAACCCCAATGGAAAGTGTAAGGATACATCATTTTTCATCTTAATTGAGTGGCTTTTTTCTAAAGGTGGCAATTTTGACCCATTAATTTATGAATATGGGTTGTTCAGGTTATGTTTTTATTCTAAAGGGTAAAAG
This sequence comes from Gnaphalium uliginosum, assembly GCA_963930675.1. NCBI lineage: Eukaryota > Viridiplantae > Streptophyta > Magnoliopsida > Asterales > Asteraceae > Gnaphalium > Gnaphalium uliginosum. The sequence continues at coordinate 2,442,046 of OZ005680.1, read as the reverse complement.
ATGAGCTAACAGGAAAGAAAAGAAATGTGCTGAACATATTGAAAGTCGATAAAAGTGTACGAATGCATAATAAGTTATTAAGTTATTTTATTCGAATGCTCGGTTAATTAATGAAATAATATGATCATTGTAGTCTAATTTGACACGCTTCTTTCTTATTTAAAAACTTTATTATATTGGGAACATAGTTGTTAGACTCTTATGAGTCGAGTCAGATCACTCTAAAAACAAGCCGATTTGGACCTCGACTCTTAAAATCTGGAATTCTTGAATTATCCGTGGCACCATAATTACTACTCGTATAAGAGTAGGAGAAGTTGATTTTTCTAAAACGTTTTGGTGATGTAGATGTTGGCTAAACTTTACTATATGATTGATATTTTCTCAAATTTTCCTATCATTTTAGTGATTGAATGATCGTGGTTAAACTATTTATAGGTTGAGGTTCTTTCATTGATGACTTCAGCAACTTTACAAGAAGCAAAGAAAGCAAGCAGCTATAATGAGTTTGAGCAAGATATCAGAGATGATAATTCCAGGAAGGAGAATGACCAGCATATAGGAACCCCGATGAAAAGTGTAAGGATACATATTTCTCATAGTGATTGAATATATTTTTTAAAGGTGGCGATTGCGGCCTTTTTACTTATGAATGGGTTATTCACGTTATATTTTATTTCTAATGGGTCAAATGGGTAAAATTTTAAAAATTGTTTAAAGGAAACAGATTAAATGCGTCGAACATGTTGGAAGGTGCCTAAAGTGTGGTAGATGAAAAAATAACTTTGTAAAGTATTTTATTTAAACAATCAAGATATTATTGATGACATAGTTGTAGTAGTCATTTGACACACTTATTTTGTTATTCAAAACTATGTAATTTTGGGAAAGAAAGTGTCTGTGTGTATCTAAGCTGACTGGTACCAACAAAGGACCCATTTTAACCCCAACCCAACCATTTTACCACCTCTTGTTTTTTCTTTCATTTAAGTGACATCCTATTCTTTCATTGTTTGAATAAATGTGGTTAAATGTTTGGTAGGTTGAGTTGCCTCCAGTTATAAAGTCAGCAACTACACAAGATGCAGAGCGAACTAGCGTTTCCAATGAGCATGAGGAAGAAGAAGATAGAGATGATAGTTCCAAGGAGGTTTATATGACAACAGAAAGGACTGAACAGCCTACAACAAGTTCTCATGCCACAGGATCGAAAACTTTGTTTCTTGGCAATTTAAGTTTTGCAATTGAAGAAGACGATGTGTAAGCATATTTCCACATGTGCCTTTTCAAGTTATTTGTTATCATGACATTTGAGAAGTAGTTTGATCCTATAGGAGGGATTTCTTCAAAGATGTTGGTGAAATAGCTGCAATCCGTTTTGCTATTCGAGATGACAGATTCTTGGGGTATGGGTACATTGAGTTCACCACTGCTGAAGCAGCTCAAGAGGTATTAGCACATCAGTTAGAGGTGGCAAAGCGGGCGGGTCGAGCTACTGGTCAAAATGGGTAATATTTTGATTCTGGTTGAAAGGATCTGGCTGGGTTGACATGAAAGACTATTTTGACTAAGTCATGTAAAGTACTTATGGATAGTTACTGCGTTACATCTGATTATAATTATTACATATATCTAATAAATATATTAATTTTTACAATATAAGTAATTTGCGAGGTTTTTACTTTAAAATAACTCTTTGTAAGACATACGACCTATTCACAACCTGTCTGGCCTATTTCCTTTTAACCTAAATTTTGATATTACCTGTTTGACCATTAGTGATAAAGCATAATCTGAATCAGCCCGTTTTATAAGTAAATGGGTCAAATTTTCCAGGCTCTCAAACTAAATAAGGAGGTCCTACTAGATCGGAAAGTGAGACTTGAATTGACAATGGAACGAGGTGCGTACACTCCAAATAACAGGTATCATGGCCTGAAAGCGTAATCTAGTTTCCTAATCTGAAAAGCATTAGTTTTAAACTATTAACATTTATACTGACTGTAGCACGGAGAAGCCTTACCGGAAGGGATTTCAAGCTCATGGAAGAACCATATTCATACGCGGATTTGATTCTAGTGATGGTTTTGACAATGTATGTTTATGTAACATGAAAATTCGTTAATACATACATTCCAAGACTTTTATTCGACATCAATATATTTGACAGATAAATGATTTCCATCTTCCTTTTGCATTTCTTGCTCAACTTGTTATCTCTTGCAGATTAAGAGTGCACTCGAAAAGCATTTTGGGAAATGTGGAGAAATATCACGTATGTCTATACCCAGAGACTATGAGTCTGGGGTTGCTAAAGGGTTTGTATTCTTCTAGTAGTGCCTTGGACTTGTTTTTGACGGTTAATAGTATTAATGGAAAAATGAAGATGATGGTAAGACTAATCCAATCAGCGGAAACCATATCCAAAGGCATGTCTGCAATGCGGGTGGGTCGGAATGGTTACGTAATGGGGCAAAATGTTTGACCCGACAACTGTTTTTGTCGTCCTCATAATTTTCTTTAATAACTAATATATTAAATATGATTGGCAAATTATTGTTTTAATAATGATCCAATTCATTTTTATATTTATATTAAATGAGTTTATGTAGAGGTAGAACTTGATCAGGATATGGTGTAACATTTTTGATATGGGGATAATTCTTTCTTCTTAACTTCAGCTGGTTGACTTGCTAGCGATGAAAGTACAAGTCAAACCGGACCAATTTTCCATGTGGGTTGATATTTTAACATCTTTGGTGCTTATGTCTTCTAAGGAATGACTGATGAATCGTGCAGAATTGCTTTTGTTGACTTTGCTGACCGCAATGGGGTCAGGCTAGCTCTGCGACTTGATGGTTCTGAAGTTGCTGGAAGCAGGCTAACTGTTGAGGAAGCCAAACGGCAAAAAGGTGATGTTCGTGACGGAACTGGATACGGACTTCGTAACTGGATTCGTGGAAGTGGCTCTGGAGGCGGTTGGGTTAGAGACTGTGGCTCTCCTAGTGGCTCAGGTAGAGGAAATATCCCTATTGGTGGCTGGGGTAGAGAAAATGCCTCTGGCTTTGCCTCGGTTAGAGAAAGCGGCGCTGTGGGCGGTTTGCATAGAGAAAGTGGCTATGTTAGCGGCTCGGGTAGAGAAAGTGGCTATGGTAACGACTTCCGTAGAGTAAGTGGCTCCGGTTGCAGCTGGCATAAAGACAATGTCTCCGGTAGTAGCTGGTATAGAGAAAGTGTGTCTGGTAGTGCCTCGCCTAGTAGGGGCCCGCACAGAGGTGGTGGTTCTGGTGGCAGCTGGCATAGAGAAAGTGGTTCTGCTAGTGGTTTGCGTGGCGTTAGTAGTGTTGGTCGCGGCAGGGGTAGTGAAAATAGCTATGATCGTGGTGAGGGTAGGGAAAGTGGCTATGTTCGTGGTGGATTTGGTAGCAATTTGGGATATCGTAGTGGTTATGGTGGTGGCAGACCGCAGAAGTGGGTCTATAGCAGCCATGTTGGCAGTGGAAGTGGTTGTGGCAGAGGAAGTGGGTACAGTAACGACGGTGTGGGTGTTGGAGGTGGAAGTGGCTCCAGTGGTGGAGGAAGTGGATATAGCGGCAGCCGAATGGGTAGATTTAGTGGCGGATATGGTAGTGTTGGGGGTGGAGGATTTAGTAGGCCATAAACAAGCTTTTAGTATGCAAATTTGACTAAAATTATTACTCTCAAATTTTAACTATTGGTGATGCCCTCCACTATTCCAGTGTCTTTAGATGATGCATGGAAGAATGACATTTTTGTGTGTTAAATTCCACTGGAATGTATCAAACTTTACGTATTTTGCTATTATATCTATTTAACAAAAAGAGTTATCTTTGATGTATTTAATATCCCAAACTTGCTATTGTATGAATCTGATGAATTTCAACATGAGTTTTGAATGATGTTGTAGCAATATCGTTTGCCATGTCATCAGACTTGGTATACATATTGGTACCATATCCATGTCATTTGCCATGTCATCAAAATTGGTGCTACATGTACATGCTGCAATATTCAGTAGCGGAGCCAGAGGAGAGGGGATGATAGGGGGCGTTCTGCCTCCCCTGACCGGCCCAATTATGGTAAATTATTAGTAGCCCAGCTCCAATAATTATTATCGAGCCCCCTTTAAAGTTACTCATGTAAAATTGACTGTTAGTATGTTTTCTACAACAAGCCCACTTACATTTACTTACATTTAATATTTATTATTAGCACAATGAATATTTATTAGTTAAATCTCATTTGCTCTCTATACGAAACGATAAAACTATTTGACATTAATAGGCGATTATGGTCCCTCACTTCGTGCATATTCAGGTTCTATTTTTTTTTTCTTTGATTTGAATTAATGTGTTTTTATTATCTACGCAGTAATACATAGCAACTTCAATAATGAATTGATTATCATTTATTTTAGATTTTTTTGTTTATGAATGTTATTATTATTTATTAGTCTTTATTTGGTTATTAGTATTTATGTTATATATTGTTTTGATTCTAGCTCTACAAGTAAGTTACACTATTGTTAACTATTTACTAATATGAGAAAATGAATCGGTGTAGTTAGAATTTTGGCATAACTATTTATTGCTATGACTCATACGTTTTTTTTTTCTTTTTAAAACGGTTATCGTTGTTTATTTCTTTTCTTAATAAGGATACATTGTTATGATGTACGAATGAATTTTTTATTGTTGATATTGAATTATCGAATAAGTCCCCCCTATGTTCAAATTTTGGCTCCGCCCCTGGCAATATTACAATCATTCTTATTGTGTGATCCCTTCCATACTCAATTAGTCAATTGCTTTGCACCGAGAATGGGTTGGAAAGTAATCTACAAATGGTAGAAGTTAGAGAACTTGCCATTCGACAATCTTGATGAAAGTCTAAACCTTTCGGACCACAAAGATCTATCGAGCGATAATTTGGGTTCTATTGCAGGAATGAGACCACCTTTGGTTGCCGAAACGAGATACGCTTGGTGATTATGTAGATTCATTTTCTTGAAAAAAAAAAAAATTATTAGAAGGTGGAAAAACAGTAAAAACTAATTATCTTGAATGGCTTTAATTATCTTGATCTAGGTAAATGCAAGTTTAAAAATTGTCCAAGTTATCAAACAAATTATCTTGTATTAACCTTTTTATTATCGCCTTTTCTTGTAGTGTTCCCCTAAATATGATAATTCTGATTCATGTTACATTTTCTCAAAGAAACATCATTTTACATAAACTATATTATTATCAATGTTACCATATCAATTATCAAAGTTATTATATATGCTATCTATGGATTAGGTGTTCGAATCCGTGTCTCAGTATACGTGGGTGATTTTTTGACATTTAATTTGTCCGGCGTTGATACTCGTTGGTGATGGACCAACGTGTACCATTAAAATATGATACGGAGGTCAGGGTACCCTCTAAATTATTATTTTTTATAATGTCAATTTTTTTCATTAATATTAATATGAACTATATTTTACGTGTCTTTGGTAGTACTAATAATTTCTCTGTCTCAATTAATTATCATCCTCTCTGTCTCTCTCACTCTATATTTTAATTTTATTTAGAACTATCACCATTGATTTTATCCAAGACAATTATTCCATATTCCTAATTATTGAGTACAGACACATCCAAATAGAGGATCCAAAAAATAGGTCTAATTAATGAAAAATTCACATGGTATTAGCTTGAAATTATACCCAAACACATGTCTTGGGAAGTATAAAATAGTTTTGAGGTTAGCATTGACCAAAGAGCCTATAAATTTAGTAAATCTTGTGTACCCACAAAAAGACAACCAAAGAAACAAACATACCCTTGGTGACAACCTTTTACTTTTTCCCAAATACTTACTTTGTCAAATTGTATATACGCTTTTTTACTAGTAGACAACGAATCCATATTATAGTACTACTATTACTTCTGTTTTCGATTTCAACTAATCAGAAAGTGTTTAAGTGAAAAATAATAATTTATTATTGATTAATAGTATTTTTTAAAAAAAATTATAATGAACAATTAAATTGAGACAGAGACAGTATTAATTGTTATTTTCTGTTTGTTTTTTTTATATATAACTATTACTTATTTTTCTTCTAAGTTTTTCTACAGTGAACATGGGTAAAAGTTGAAAACATTAAACAACATTAGTATAGAAATTATGAGTCATAGAAATAAGAACTCAATTAATGCATTATTTATTTATTATGTATATTATCTTGTCCTTTTCATTTGTTTTAGTACTTGTTTTTTTCCAATCAAGTCATTCGAGACAGAATTAAAATGAAATATAATAGTAGCAATTTAACTCTGCTCTCCTTGTTTTTTTACATGGATTAAAATCAACTAGCTAGGTACAAAAAGATCATTTAAAATCATTAGGTATGGGAGTTTTGTTCAGGGGACTTTAATTCGGTATTGCTTATTTAAACGTTTGTTACGTTTGTTAGTTTATTTTCTTCTTCTTACACGTCCTCAAACATTTATTTGAAAACTATTTGTATAATACCCTTGCTTAATTTTCAATTTTTAAATAAATGATTTCTTAAATAAAAATTAAGGATTTTCCATAAAAGTTATATTGTGAAATGATTAGGCAATTGTAATTATAAAATTAAAAAAAAAAAAAAAAAAAAAAAGGGAATCAAATAGATCTTGAAAATTGAAAGCATTGGGGAAGGGGGAGAATATTCTAAGGACACGAAAGATCAAACACTAAAATCCAAAGATTAAATAATAAACAAAGGTAAAAGGTGAAAATATGATTAGATTATGATTATGATTAAGGGTTTGCCAGGAAAAGTCAGCCCACAAGTAGACGACTGCCCACATTTCCAAAAATTCACTGCCTTTCTCACTTTTTAAACTAATCTCTTTTTTTTTTACCCCAAATTCCTTTCCTATAAATTAATTTAATTAAATGTTTACGTTTAGTGCTAAAAAAAGATAACAATTTTTTTTTTATATAAAAAAATGTTCATACTCATACAAATTTTATTCACTCAAATTCACAACTTAGACTATTTAAGCAAACTAATCTAATTTCAGTTTACATAATTTTCCTAACGGTTGAAAATAAGTTTCACAAAGTTGAAAATAATTAACTTTAGTAATCTTGATAATAATAAATATTAATTACTTTTGTAAATCAATGCCATGTTAACATGGATCCAACCAACATTTATTCAAATTTTTATCATGTGAGATTCCTTTTTCATGTCTGGAAAGCCTCAAGCGATATATAAGCTAGCTGCATGCATCTGAATTGTATTTATTTAGTATATACTATGTACATTTAAATTTAAATTAAACTTTAATTATAATTATATAATATGCTTTCTTCACACAAAAGAATGCTATGCTATCACGTATTAAAGAAAAGTATATAATTAATTACTACTTTGTAAGAAAATAAGCTTAATTAATTAAGATGCATGTTTCTCTTTAAAAAATAAAAATTTATTCAATCTACACGCATTTGAAAATTGCATACTTTTCTGTGAGACTGAAACTTTTTTATTTTTAAGAGAGTAAATTACATTTCTCATCCTTTGTCATATATTTCAGACTTCATTTTCGAATTAAGTTTTTTGCGGGTTCAATCTCTTGATTCGGGACTGAACCTGCATAAAACATGATCCAAAGATGAAGAGTGAAAAACATGACCCAAAGACGAAGAGTGAAATGTATAACATCAAATACGAGAAATGTAACTTACTCTTTTGAACATATCCTCATAAGTGAGTCAAATTGGGCATTGATATTTTTTCAAATTTTCAGCTTTCTATTGTTCATTTCGTCACTTCCATTGGATTTTTATCATCTTGACCACGTGTACTCAATTTTCTAAGCTTATCCAATCTTGTTCAAAAAAAATAAATTGAAATTAACAAGATCGAGTAATTAACCATTTGTAAAGCTGATTATTATTATTAAAAAAACTATTTGATTTAGTTTAACCACGAATTACATGAAACTAATTCGATATATACTGATATATGACATTGAATTTTAACCAAACAATCTATCTGTATATATTATACTGATATATGATATGATTGCAAAAAGTTACTAGATAAAAATGTTCAAAATGTTACGTTAAATGTTATGTCATGTTTAATCTAACCAATTTTAAATACTTAGCCATAGTTGTATAAATTCTATTAACGTTGTGTGTTTATTCGGAGTGGAGTTTTATATAAAAATTAATAAAAATCCCCGACAAAAAGTGGTTCCACGACCACACACGCATAAATAAATATATTTTATAATTAATTAAAGAGATGCCACGAGTGAAAGATAGAGAGAGAGTGAGACTTCAATTTCTTTGCTATAATTAAGAATGTTACCTTGATTAGGTCTTGCTCATTCCCTCTACACACAATCTGTCTATCATCTACTTCAAACATTTGAAAAACATAACCAACACCGATCGATCATCGAAAGATCGAGGCGATCAAGATGTTAACCGAAGACGAAAACATCATCCAAAATGGTTTTAACAACCTCCCACCACCTTCTTCCGATCCTCCTACCATCAAGAAAAAAAGAAACCTTCCAGGAACTCCAGGCAAATACACGTACACTTTAAACTAGTTTCTTATTCGAGTCTTTCTATTATGTTCATTTCTCAAATTGTACGCCTTGTTTCGTTTTTATTTCGACTCGTATGGATCATATATATGGGAGGGGATTTTTCACGAAAAAAGAAAAAGGTGTGATGCATATTCTTAAAGTGCACTTATATCATAGTCGTTAATTAATTAGTCGTTGGATGTTTTACCTTATGTTTGTGCATCAGTTTGATTTTGTACGTGAACAAATCACTTCCCAGTTATCCAAGAGTACGTCAGAAGTATAAATTCACTCCTTGAGCTATAGTTGATTATATATAAATAATATTAATCTCGTGTTTGCACAAATTTGCAGATCCTGAGGCAGAAGTAATCGCGTTGTCGCCAAAAACACTGATGGCAACAAACAGATTTTTGTGTGAGATTTGTGGGAAGGGATTTCAAAGAGATCAAAACCTACAACTTCATCGACGAGGTCACAATCTACCATGGAAACTAAAGCAACGAACAAGCAAAGAAGTGAGAAAACGCGTTTATGTTTGCCCCGAAAAGTCTTGTGTCCATAATCATCCATCAAGGGCACTTGGAGACTTGACCGGTATTAAGAAGCATTTTTGTAGGAAACATGGTGAGAAAAAATGGAAGTGTGCAAAATGCTCAAAGTGTTATGCAGTGCAATCAGATTGGAAAGCTCACTCAAAAACATGCGGGACAAGAGAATACAAGTGTGATTGTGGGACCATATTTTCAAGGTAATTTTTTCACCTTAAAAGTTTTATATATCCAAAATTAAAAAAAAAAAAATTAGTAACAAAAATATGCATAATAATTAAGGTAATTAATCTCTTGTTATTTCATTTTCTTAATTTTAACATAAATGTTTTCCCATTTTAAACTACGATATAATTATTTAACTTATAAATATTTAACTTCTCAATATCAAGTATATAATTAATTGATGAAATTAGTTAACACGTTTAACTTAATTTATCATATCCTTAGTTTTTAAATATATGGTATAACTATTTCATGCAAACAAAAAATAAAAAAAATTGGTTATGTTTAATATCATTGGTCTGAGTGTGACTCACCATCCATGAACTCTTTTGACCATTATTCACACAAAGACCGGTCAATCCAAAATTATTGCACAAAATTACAACCACTATTTACGTTGTCAAATATAATCTTTAACATTATATTATTTATATGATGATTTTAAGTTCGATTTAATTAAATATTTTTTGACACGCAACATGTATATATGTCAGCACTATATCTAGATAATGAAAATGACCCAAAAAATAGCTTGAAGAAAAATGGATTACACTTTTAATTTTGGGTCCAAATTTAAGTGGCTAGCAATCAAGTTTTACCTTTTTAAAATGATTCCAATCTCTCGGGTACGTTGTTTTCCAGAATTATTGTGTGGAATGTTTTGATATAAAGGAACATAGGCTAAAATTTACAATGTTATATTGCTATTTATTATTAATCTAGATAGAATAGAATTAAGTCATGAAAATATTTAGGCCTTTGATGTCCTTTTGTTATTAATCATGGAAATGTGAAACATATGCAGGAGAGACAGTTTCATAACACATAGGGCCTTCTGCGACGCGTTGGCTGAAGAAACCGCAAGGGTTTCAGCTGCATCTCATTTCAACAATGTTACACAGCCAGGATCAGTTGGAAACGTAAACTACCATTTCGTGGGACCACCTGTCCTTGCTGGTCCCACCATGGCTCAACACTTCTCTTCCATTTTCAAGCCCATTTCAAACAACCCTGAAAGCCATCTTGATCCGACTAGACAAGACGGACTTTCACTGTGGACGACTAACAGTAATAATAATAGTAACAGTAATAATAACGGTCATAATGATCTACAAGATGTGCATCAACTAGGATCGGTTTTGTATCAACAAAACCATCCACCACCACCTTCCGATTATAATCAAACAAATTGGGGTGTATTTGGAGTGAACGCCATTTCGGCTAATGAGGTAAATTTAAATACACCGTCGTTATTCGACACTCAAAACCCTTTGCACCAAAAAAATGTGTCAACCGCAAGCATGTCTGCAACCGCTTTGTTACAAAAGGCAGCACAAATGGGCTCAACGTCATCCGTTACAACAAACAATTCGTCGTTCCTAGGAAACTTTGGATTAAAGTCTAGCAACACTTGTCCAGTTTCAACAACAACTAGTAATATTGCTGCTACCAGTACTATTACTCAAGTTCAAGATGAGAACAAGTTTTGCGGGTTGTACAGTACTAGTCCAATAATCATGGAGAATGATTTTTCGAGTTTGGACCAAATGTATCCTCCTAGTAAAAGAAGGCATATACAAATTGAAGAAAATCATGGAGGGCAAACTAGGGATTTTCTTGGTGTGGGAATTCAACAAATTTGTAACCCTAGGATGAGATTTGATCATGTGTAAAGGGGTTGGAATTGCATGAGATATAAAGAGATGATATGATATGATGGATGCATATTCAGATGCTTATTTGAGGACTTTTAAGAAAATGATATGTATATGATGGTGGCTTTTTGATTTGAGAATTGAAAAAGGGAAAAAAAGGCTAGTGTTGGTAGTGGTGAGGCTAAAATAAGAAAAACAAAAAGTAGGTCCTTTTAAACTCCATTATTGTTTATCTTTATTATAACTATATAAACTATGTTCTTTAATTTTTAATTTTTTTTATTTGTCTTTTTTATTTGTTGTTGTTGTTGACATAGTACAGTTGTATATGCATATTGCCGATTATTTCAAGGCGTATGTTTGACAATCATTAACTTCATCGTAAATTTGATCGGTCAATAATGATCATCATATCATTTTTAAATTTTAGTTTAAATGATACCTTTCTTTGCATGACTACTTTGAAATAAAAGATTGTGATAAAAACCTTTTCGATAACCCTCTCAACAATTGCTTTGGAAATTTTGATTATCAAGCAAAGCTAGTATATACAGTGGGCTTTGGGCTTTGAACTTTGGGCTTTGGGATTTGGGCTCAAGTCACCAAAATTTCATTGTGTACGTAAAAATTCTTTAGTTCATGTTCACCAAATTCATATTTGGAAATTGGACCTGACAAAAAGTAGTCAGCCCAGCTATCAAAAAAATAGCAATAGTGTACACGTTATAGCAAAAGTCTTCCGGTATTTTTTTTTTTTTTAATTCGAATAATTTGTAATGTGATGAGTGATGACTCGCGAGTGTTTTTAACTTAATATTTTGCACCCCTAAACCCTATTCTTGAATACCTACTGCCTATATAGGGGTTGGATTATATATATATGTGTGTGTGTATATGTATGTATTTTTTATTTTATTTTTCTATTTCTTGTTAAAGTCTTAGCTTCATTTATACTTCAAGGCGACATTCCAACAGAAGTGTATGGAGAGAGAAAGAAAGAGCGACGGCTGGTTGCCCCATCTGCACTCAAATACTTTTCTACTTATTTTTTTATTATTTTAATTTAATTAATTGCACATATTTTATTATTCTTATTCCAAACATTACATTAATCACCGTGATCAATTAGTTTATATTTTAGTCCCTCATGTATTGCATAGTTACCTATCGACTCCCTGCTCTTAGTTTGTGTTCTTTCATTTAAATTCAAAGGAATTAGATCTAATGCAAAAGATGTTTTAGGTAGGAAGATAGGAAGAGAATCGAAGTAATTATGATACACCGTCCCACCTGCCGATGCCGAATTCCGGCTACCACAGTCGTTGTCGGATTCTGACGGTCGAAAAATATATTATTATGATGCACTTGATTTTTAACCATGATGCACTTGATTTTTAACCATGATGCACCTGACTTTTAACTATGATGCACCTCCTTATTGACTTTTATCTTCCTAACTAACTTCACTTTTTCTTTGAAATCACACCAAATTTAAAATATATAGTTATTTCAAAATTTAAAAAGTAGCTAAAGATGAATGTGTTTTATATATAGGCATATAACGGAAGTTCATTTGAAACCTTTATATACTATTTTGAAAAGTCGACACACTTATATCAAAGTTATTCTAAAACATCAACTTTTTAAGAATCGATCGATACACACTTGTCAAAGATTGATGCACGACCGTTATATGTTGTTATACCATTTTTATTTAATTTTCGTAAAAAAAATCTTTTACAATAACCAATGTTAAAGTTTCATCTTAGTTCAACACATTTCATTTGTTACCGTTAATTTAACATCCACACATAGTTTTGATGTATTTATAAATATTCTCGAAATTGAAGGGTTGTTGTGTAACTAACCAAATATGAAGACCAAAGTTGTAACCAGTCAATAAAGTATTTTTTACAACATGGATATCAGCAGATATATATATATTGGTACAAAACTTGACATCCAAGCCATTCATTTTCGACCCTCTACCATCCATATAATAATTAATTAATGATTACCAAGTAGAAGTCTCTAACTCTTGATGATACTTCCATATATTTATGCTTAAATTATTAAAAATAATATGATATATATGTCACAAATACGTGTTATCATGGTTTAATTATTATATATATTCCTATATCTACATAATACTTCGATTGAGCTCACCATACCTTTAAATTGAAAAAAAAAAATCCTTAAATTGAGTATGAAAATGATTTTTGTAATACAATAATGTAAAGCCACTTGCAACGGGTGCGTTATGGACGATGTTGAGGCCTGAGAATGTCACAACGCCCGTAATGAGTGTCGTGAAGGTGGACGTTGTGTATCTGAAAACGACGAGAGAACGTTAAAAGTGGGGTCTGGGTGGTTTTTTTTTTTGTTTTCCATGTTCTTTTCTTCATTTTTTAGTCTAAAAATAAAAGAAATCCTTAAATTGAGTATGAAAATGATTTGTGTAATACAATAATGTAAAGCAAGACAAGATAGGTATATAATAGGTGAAAGGTAACAATCTACAAAACAGTATGAAGCATTAAAAGTAGAAGAGATGACAAACATAAAGAATAATATACCTTCCCAAATCCTCAAGATCAAATAGGATATATGCACCCACCTCACCTCACATGCTACTATACACATATTATTATTTCAATTCTCACAACCGGCCAACCTTGCTTTCTAATCTTCTCCCTTATATATTCTTTCAACAGTTTAAACTAATTTAACCAAGAACGGTAACCCGATGACTTGGTGCAACGATTGTAGCGATGCACCTGGAGTTATCATAAGGAAGGTCTCATCATGTAACGATAAAAATATTGAGGATAATAACAAAACAATGCCTTGTCCTTCTTGTGGTCATCGGATCAAGTGCAACGTCGTAAAGGTTTGGTTTTCAATCTATAATTAGTTGATAAATGTTGTAAATTTAGTTTTTTGAGTATTACCCTTATAATGTGGTTGATTGGGAGATTTATGTTGCAGGCTCGAATTCATGATCTTCCGGGGTTACCAGCTGGAGTAAAGTTTGATCCAAGTGATCAAGAACTTCTTGAACATTTGGAAGCGAAGGTGCGTCTAGATGCACATAAGCTACATCCTTTGATCGATGAGTTCATACACACACTTGAAGGCGAAAATGGAATTTGTTATACTCATCCTGAGAAATTGCCAGGTAGACAAGTTCTAATGTTAACATAATCTTTTATTTTTTAGAACGACGAACCTACAATGTTACCTATTATTTCGCGTTTTTTTCTTTCTGTATGAAATGGTAGTGTTTTCACATTTGAGTTAGGAATTTGTATCTTTATCATTTTATTTAACAAATTTATGTTTTATTTCAATTGATCGAGCTGAGCTTTAAGACACTTGAGCTAATTAAGAAATATCTACATTTACATAATCATGCAAATTACACATTTATCCGAAATAAATATCTTTCTGAGTAAAAATACTATTCCCTCTGTCCCATAATAAGTGTCCACAATCAGTTGATTATTTTCATAAAATTTAAGAAATTACATTGTCTAGTAGTTTGAAGATGACACTATTACCTTTGTTTTTTGCACAGATTCTCATTGAAGAGTTTTGAGAAAAATTATATTTTGAGTAAAGTGATAAAGTTAATACATTATTTATTTTAATGAACACTTATTTTGGAACAAACCAAAATGAAAAGGTGAACACTTATTTTGGGACGGAGAGAGTATAAAAGTTCCAACAAAAAACAATGTGTTACAGTTTACAGTAATAACTATAATTAAACTATTTTTGTGAAATGATTCATGTTTCATAAGCTATCTCAACTTTGTATGATATTAGTGAGCTGCCTGTGATAAAACAACCGTCTTACATTTGTATAGTATGTACTTGTATTCAGGCCGGTTAAGTTCTCTAATTTATAACATGTACTAATTCTATTATTGACATGTAGGAGTAAGCAAGGACGGTTTGGTTAGACATTTCTTTCATAGACCATCGAAAGCGTACACAACTGGAACCAGGAAACGAAGAAAGGTGCATAGCGAAGTTGATGGGAGCGAGACTAGATGGCATAAAACAGGCAAAACTAGGCCAGTTCTTCAGCAAACTAAAGTTAAAGGCTACAAAAAGATACTTGTGCTTTATGCGAACTATGGGAAGCTAAAGAAGCCAGAAAAAACAAATTGGGTTATGCATCAATATCATTTGGGCAACAATGAAGATGAAAAAGAAGGCGAATTGGTTGTCTCCAAAATATTTTATCAAACACAGCCAAGACAATGTGGTAGTTCCAACATTGTGAAAGCAAATGGTAATCATGGTTCTAATAATAACACCACTTTCATCGAGTACTTCGGCCCAACAATCGTTTCTTTTCAACACACCAATGATATGAGTTCACGCGATGGATCTTCTGTGGTACCATGAATATATATTTCGTCAAATTACCTTTTTTCATTCGATTAAAACGTTAGGATGAGTTAATTATGGCTAGTATTCGAAGGAGAAAAACATATATTGGATTAATAAGGAGAAATGTCTCTTTTGGTGGATGTTAAAGAACCATACTCTTTTATAACTTTCAGATCAAGACTCATAATCATAAATGGTTATTATTAGTGTTTAGTTTATGTTTTTACAATAATTATATATATAGCCTCTTACATATTCCTCCTATTATTATTTCGAAAAATTATACGATTCGATCTTGTTCTTCTAATGATCATTAGGTTTGGTTTCTACTTAATCTTATCCGATCCAACCATTATTTTCAATAACAATTAACTCAAAAACGTGAAAAAAGTAATAAAGAATTGGCCCACAAAAGTTGAGAATTCGCCTATTGTAAGTTGTGTTTAAAATCCATGTAGAAAGTCAAAGTTGACAAGCTACAAGGGAAGAAGAAGTGAAGGACAAAAGGCAAATATTTAGCGGTTTTTCGGTAATTACTTATCATAAACGGTTTTTAGGTAATTAAAATTTATATAAGATGTAATAATCTTGGTTTTTCTATAATTTTATAAGGTTTTGTTTCACAAATTATGAACGTATTTCATGTCAAATGTTCTTATGTATACTCAGTTATATTTACATAAATTCCTAAATAATAATATATCTTTTTTCTATCATCATCTGAGACTCTGAGTTAATTTTATTTTTTATATTAATTAATATTATTAAAAGTTGAAATTGTAATGTAAATATTCGTGATGGGCGCGGGTTATTGGGGCTTCCTCAATGTGATTCCGTGTGAGAGGCCCAAATTACATGAGCTTCCTCAATATACATATGAATATATGATCCAGATACAATAATAAGTTAAAACTCAGTTAAACTAGTTGAAATATATTAATATATTCAATTTGATTTGTTTGGAAAAAACAACAAAAATGACTAATTAATTATTTTTGGTTTTTAAGCAATGGAGTGAATTATTGCGAGTAGGATTTGGAATTTAAAGAGGGGACCTTTTAAAATATATATATATATGAATTTTGATAGAGAGAGAAAGATGGATATATGGATGAAAATAACACAAGAATAATAATTGAGGTCGCCTCTATGCATGCAAGTCTTTTTCGGTCCCACAATCAATTATAAAGACATATATGTCTCTTGTATATATGAGATTTTTTCAGCCCGAGTCTTATAAGTTATATATAATTTTTTTTGAATTAGAGATGATATTTATTAAAAGCGGTTTACTTCAATCTTGCGGAGTTACGACCAACTTATTACACCCGTTTTCCTTTTAAAACTAATAAAAGAAGAGGTCAAAACATCAATATATTGTGATAAAATATTTGTCAAAAGTTTGTACAATGAATAGTCAAATCTATTGATCCAACGAGTAACATACAAAAAGTAAATATTTTTTTTGTTACCGCTAAAAAGAAATACATAGTAAAAAAAGAAGTAAATTAGCAATAGGTTATCACTCATGTAACGATTTAACCGCATATGGAGTAGTGTTTTTAATAATGTTTAATTTCACTTGGGAAAAAATTCATTAAATAAGTCTAATGCATCGCTAATTGTTGATTTCTTAGCTTGATATACCTTTCGATCACGAATCCTCTACTTTTTTTTAACGGCGGAAGGGAAATTATATAAATAAGAACTTCACGCCGCTAGCAAGAAGCTAAAGCGTGAAAACGATTACAAGGAAGAAAGATGAATTGAACTTGGACAACGTAGCCACTCAAGCCAATTCAAATTGAGATTTCTACATCTACTATGAATCCGTAAAAAAGAATTGAGTTTGATCTCCTCTCCGAGAGTGTCTTTTTGCAGGAACTTAGGGCCAAACGCCGCGGGAACGAGTCCTCTACTAGTCCATCGTTTATGTTATGTTTGAGTTTGTACGGAGTAAATTCTATTAGCTGTTAAAAAATATGTACCTATAGTGACTTTTAAAGGGGTATTTTATTTGCATTATAAATTATAAAAACCTTTAATGGTCCAAACGAGAGATATATATGTAGCATCACAACAAAAAGGTCAATTACACGTAAGGATTTTTCCTACCAGGACATTTTAATCAACTTCTTTTCTAATTTCCCAAATTGTTTGTTTATATTCATAATATATATACAATTAATGATGGCTACACTTAAATTTAGTTTAGTGGGAAATTAAAAGAAAAGGGAAAAGAAAACTACTGTTATTTGCATTGACACATGAATTTCACTAATTTATTTCGAGAGTTTGACAGAATGTAAATAAAATGATTTTCATTTTTAAATATACATGTAATTTTTCCTTTTTTTAAGTGGAAAAAAGTAAGTGTTTGAGGTGGGGATCGAGGAGAAGAAAAAATATGGGCAGAACTAACAAAATTATTTTCAGGACACACTTATACAAAAATTCTTTTAAAGGCAAATATTAAAATATTCTTAACTATATTTTTGTCATCTTTAACAGTGAAAATATTATAAAAAATTACTGTTAATAACAATGAAAATTTACATCCTATAAACTTTATTGTTAGGGCAACTTGTTATACTCTCTCTACCGTGTCTCCGCCCTTAGAGAGAGATATTCGTAGTTACAAATCTAGAATCGATCTATATCTATTAGTACAGTGAAATCGAAACTGATGATGTTTATTAGAACTCTCAAGTCAACACAATTGACCTTGTCAATTATCTGGTTCAAATCTTTATTTATTTTTCTTGGAGTTTATATTGCAATTTTCGTTTGTCTTTTTCTTTGTTGTTCAAAGTGGGCTATGTAAATAAACTTTTGATAATAATAAAAGAGTAACACTGCGGCTTTCCCCCAGCGCAAACGTTCTCGTGAGTCTTAAAATGGAGGACTTTTGAGAAACAGATCAGGGGTTCAATCCCAACTCTCCACAATTTCACAGGAAATAACTGAACATTGCCTGATGTGTGATCTTTCGGAAAGGTTGCATTGGATCCAAAGGATCCCGGATTAGGATTACCCGTCATAACAACATTTGGAGATAATAATAATAAGGAGTAGCAAAGAGAACAAAAACTACTAATAATAAAAGAAAACCGATCCATAGTTGTTAAGTTGTTATTCGAAATCTCGATTTTTAACTCGCAATTCGTGACTCGATTAGACCCGTAAGAGTCATTATTTTTAATTATATATATTTATGTATGTGTGTGTGTGTATATATATATATATGTATATATATTTATGTATATGTATATATATATATATATATATATATATATATATATATATGTAAGTATATTATTTTATTTTTAAGAGAAGTAAAAGAATCGATATTGAAGTCGTTGATTGAAATCAACACAAATGCTTACTTTAAATTAGATAATAGCCATTTCTTTTTATATTTTGTCATTTTAATTTTTATATTATATTACATTAAAAGTATGTCTGATAATTGACTTGTAAGAGTCGCATTAGATTCTGAAGAGTCAATAACGACTTGTAAGAGTCAAAGTCATTTAAGAGCTAGTCGGGGTACGAGTCGCTTCATTTTTAAAATTTTTGACTTGACTCGTAAGACTAGAATAACTATGAACTGATCCAATTTAAGTCAAAATAAACGAGTCAAAATAGATAACTAAGATGTCTTAATTAATTATTAACGATCAGAATTAATGGGATCTATAAACTTTTAATTATATCTACGTGGGTAAACTATTTCCATACGAATTTCTTTGATTTTAATCATTATAAAAAGAACTACTAGGGTAACAGATGTGATGTTTAGATTAAAATAGTAGTAGCAATCTCAACTAGTCTAACATTGCACTTCACATTGTGTGAGAGGTAAAATAAAAATAAAAAAAGAATTTAAGAAATGCTCCATTAATTGTTTATAAAAATAATTCAAGATGTTAACATAATTAACCATGAATCAAAGGAGATTTTATGATCGATCTTTTAGTGCAAATATGAGAATGAGAATATTTGTACTTATGTTTCTGGTAGAGGTGAAACCTCTAATTACTTGGCAGTACGGTGTTGGAGAAATAAGTATTTAATTCGTTAGTATTGTAAGTTATCAATATATTGACATATTAAAATATATGTTTTGAACAAATCTAGCAAAACTCTAAAAAATACAAAATACAAGAGGTTAGAAATGAACAACCTACAAAGTAGTCTAAAAAATCCACAACACATTCTAAGAAACGCTTAAATCAAACCGGAAGTAGACCTAATGCAAACGCCTGCAACCCAATCAACCTCTAACAACCTAAGCTTAAAAAACACCAACAAACCATGATTCCGTATACTTATAACGCTATTTGACAAAGTAATTTTAGTGTTTTAAAAGACTTTAGCGCCGGGAAAGCTTTTTCCAAATTATCCCATTTTGTACACTTATTTCAATTTTTTCGTCTTCTTCAAACAAGGAGAGTTAACCGACCGATGGTTCCAAGATTTTAAAGAAATTGAACCGTAGGTCTCTCTAAGTTTGGGCCATTGACATATTAATATTGATAATAATATATATGTTTTCAAATTAAGTGCATGAGCATTTGACTCGCTTATTCCCCGAAAAAGATTGTTATGTTATTTATCAAACCCGTTGTCAAACTTTGTACTTTTAATCAAAACTAGCTATCTTATAATATTACAAATATGAAAAGTTTTTTACATAATCGATCAGTTAAAAAAAATAAAAAAATAAAAAAAGTATGATATAAGGTAGACCAAGAATCTCTCTATTTCAGACCAACTTGCCATACTCCCATCACTCTCGTCAAAGAAGTCGCAGAAAATAGTAAAAACAACTCACGAGTGCACCATTTTTATGCATTTCTTGAAGCTCCCAAAAATACCTCACCCACAAATCACACATTGTCTATTATATTTTACTACAAAATACACTTGTGTCTAGCTAGAGATATGATATTATAACAAGATCCCAAAATTCCAAAAACATTTGCATATATACAAACAAACAACACCCCTCTCAATGACTCAACTCAAATTTTATTGTGGTTCAGATCCATTCTCTCACTTTGCAATAAGCCAACACTTTCATACCAATCCCCATTATTTATCACACATTTCTTTCTTCAATCAAATTTCAAATATTGTTCATCCCTTTTTCATGCAAATTATCATCATTTAATCTCTACGTATAGTATATCACACTTTATAATTAAGTTGTGGTAATGTTAGCTGTTGTGTCACCTCTAGAAAACAACACCGGAAGAGATGGAAGAGATCATCAAGGATGTGAAATGGTTGCGTTTTCGATGGGCGATGAATTCCCCGACTTTTCGGATGATAATTTGCTTGAAAGTATTGATTTTGATGATTTATTTGTGGGGATGGATGATCAAGATATGTTGCCTGATTTGGAAATGGACTCGGAACTATTTTCTCTTAGTGGTGGAGAAGATTCATCTGAGTTTAATAACAACAGTGTGACATCGTTTTCGGGTGATCAAAAAGTTGAGGAATTGATATCAAGAAAAGAAGTTGTGAGCAAAAGAGATGGAAGAAATGAAGCTACGAATCCGACTCGAAAACAGAAAGAAACGGATAGATCGAAATCGTCTTCTGATAAATCTAAGAGTTCATCACAAGGCAAGAGAAAAGTTAAGGTAAACAAATTTAGGGTTTCTTTAATAAATAAAATTATATATGTAGTCTAGGGTTACCATCTTATTCTTAAAAAAAACTAGAATTAGGGTTTCTTCTCTTTTTTTTTTTCTTTTTTTATTTTGTTGGACCAATCAACACTTACTATATACAAAATTCATATAAAAAGATGCAATCTTGTCATCTAAAACGGTGTCAAGAACCACTAGTATCAATGAAATAATCTCGAGTTTTGTATTTTTTAACGACATAGTTTCATATTGCTAGAGGCTATTAGAAGAAAGTTACTATGTTTATAATGTTTTATGTCTTGAAATCCAAGGAAGAACAAGATATATTTCTAGTTAAGTTATGCATATACAGTCTATGATTGTACTTTTAGATTATTGAGTGTTATAGTTCACGGGTTGCCTACTCTTCACGGGTATAGTCTGAAGGAAACATAGTTCTGCAGCCTTTGTTGTTGATAAAATTAGAACTATTGACAGATCCCAATAATAAGTACACTGAACCTTCTGAAAAATCAAGAATATTACTTAAATAATTCAAATACTAAAGTTTCATTCTTTGGTCATTTTGGCGCCTTAAATGACACAAATTTCTTGCTTTGTTTATAGATATCATCAATTCAGTTAAAGATTATACTAAACTCTAATCTGGAATTCGATATTTCATATCATGTAGGTTGATTGGACGCCGGAGTTACATCGGAGATTCGTGCAAGCGGTGGAGCAGTTGGGCGTAGATAAGGCAGTCCCTTCAAGAATTCTTGAGATTATGGGTATTGGTTGTCTTACTCGCCATAACATTGCTAGCCATCTTCAGGTATATATATATGCATACATAGTCAAAATAATTACATAATAATAATCATAATTAATCTTGGAAACTTTTTAGCTATTGTTTAGTAACACTTTTTAACTAAAAATCTTCCTAAAAATCTTCAGGTATATATATATGCATACATAGTCAAATTACTTTAATATTCTTAACTAGTAATTTTATTTGTTAGAGCACCAAGAATAATAAAAAATAAAAAATAAAGCCCTATAAAATAGTTAAATTTTATTCAATTTTCACCATATATCTCATATTCTAAATATTCTTTCGTACTACTTGATTCTTTCCTAAATGATACATATATAAGATTGATGGGTAAAATGATTGGAGCATGTACTTAAAAGTTCAAAATTTTATACATTAATGTAAAAAAAAAAGGGGGGGAGTTGGTCAAAAACTTGGTAAATTATTTGGGTTCAAAACATCAAACATCACACTATTCCAAAAACGAATAAGGTCAAATATCTTCACATGCATACTCTTATCATGCAACTTTCCACCAAAATAATAAAAATAAATACATTAATGATATAATCTTGTAAGCAATTGGTTTGGATATAAAGTGGTTTGTACCCTAAAAAGACAACTTTATTGATCACCAAGAAACAATGACAGAGATGTGGCATTCATTGTTTTTGTTTGTTTGCCTCTGGCTTTATCAAATTCATAGAATTGAACTCCTAATATCATTTTTACGTTTAAAACTACTATAAATACTGAAATTATACATGTGATTTAATACGTATATATTTTAAATAATAGTGTCAACGGTATTTCAAATGATCAGCCAAGTAGACTTAGATCTTGAAATATAACAATTAACTCTGGAGACATGTAATTTGTTGCAGAAATATAGGTCGCACCGAAAACATCTTCTTGCAAGAGAAGCAGAAGCGGCAAGTTGGAGCCAAAGACGTCAAATGTACGGTGGTACCACAGCAGTAGGAGGTGGAGGTAATGGCGGAAGTGGCAAAAGGGACATGGGACCTTGGGTTGCTCCACCACCAACCATGGGCTTCCCTCCAATCACACCGGTTCCTCATTATAGACCCTTACATGTATGGGGTCACCCCTCAATGGAGAGACCTTTAATGCCCGTGTGGCCTAAGCATATCGCCCACTCACCATCGCCGCCACCACAAACGCCACATGTTTGGCAACCATCACCATCTCCTTCACCAACATGGCACCCTCATCATCAAAGAGTGTGTTTTTCTTTCTCTATCTGTCTATTTGTGACATTTCCTTATTATATATATATTTTTTTATCTAATAGGTGTTTTCTTTGTGCAGCCACAATACTTCCCACAAATTTTGCCACAAACGGTAAGCTTATGGTTAGTTATACATAATTTGGTGCGTTTAAAAGTTTTGAAAACTATCTAACAATGTTTTTTGTTTTATGGATAAACAGAGGTTTCCAACTCCGCATGTACCGGTACCAGGTATTCCACCACCACATGCCATGTACAAAATAGAATCTGGCATAGGTGTCACCACCCCTTCGAACACACAATCGTGCCCCCAACCACCGGTGGACCTACATCCTGTAAGTACCAAAATAACAGAATGCACAATATAGTACACAAAATACTTTCACACTGATATATAGGTCAGATCAAATGAACTATAGTGGTAAAAAGATGTACAAAAAAGTAAAAAATAAAAATATGAGAGGGGCACACATGCCATTTGTACATCAAGTTTATGCGTTGTGTGCATGACTTCCTTAAGAAATTAAATGCACACCGGTCAACAAATTGATGTTCAACTGTCATATGTCGTTCTCTCATTCATACTACCCTTTTTAACATAAAGTTTTCTTTACCATAACCATTTCGTACATGTACATGTTTATTTTTCTTGAATTTCATATAATATGAAGAAGCAACTTGCTAATCATTGTTTTGTTTCAACTTGTGCAACAGTCCAAAGAGAGCATAGATGCAGCAATTGGAGATATATTATCAAAGCCATGGCAGCCTCTTCCACTTGGACTGAAACCACCTGCACTAGATAGTGTGATGGTGGAATTACAAAGACAAGGGATTCAAAAAATACCACCCACTTGCGTCTGAAACCTTAATAATTCGACCAGTTGCTTATGGTGCGTGGTGTTGCTTCTAGGAAATTTTCAATCCAACGCAGAAGCATCACCTTCCCTTCAATTCGACGACGTTTCATGCACTTAGATGTGTGACACCTAATGTGCGAGTTCTGGTTTTTTGTTACCATTTGTTCTTCCTGTGTCATATCATGAGTTTTAACTTAAGATTAGTTCTTGTTCTTTGAGTGTACAAGAACTGTTAATGTATAAGCGAAACCAACGACGATAGACCAATAAATGTTATATATGTTCTTATGTGATTATGGTCGTATGGGACACATTTCAAATATACAATGTTACAATCTAATAAAAATATTTGACCCAAAAAGATGGTGTTGACAAGTGATTGTTAAAAGTTCTAGTAAAGATTTAACTGGAACATGATTACACGACTACATGAGTACTATTCTTATTCTTTCTTCTCACCACTAAGGGCACTAGTGTTAGTTCCAAGTGCAGTCAGTTGTACCATGTATATCTTGTTGAGCCAAAAAACATACCTGCATCATTATATGTGTCCCATTCAGCTTTTGATTGTTGCAAGCAAACAACTCACCGTACGTTGAATCTAACCAGTGAACTTACGGTGTTGAGCTTCGAGACGCTGAATGGGAGTGGTTTTATCGTGCAACTCAGTGTTAGGCCTTTTAGAATTCGAAATACCTGAATCTTAATCAGACAATTGCAACCTAAAATAGAACATGTAGAGCAAATAAGGAGTATGAACTCTAAAACAGATAAAAAAAATAATAAAAAAAACGAACAAAGATGACTAAAATCCAATTGAAACCAGACACAACTGAAATTGCCTAAGGGCCTGAAATAAATAGATAAATCAAAATCCTTAATGTTCTATGGCTCTAACAAGCCTTTTTTAATGCTATACAAGAGCTAATAAACAAGCATTTGCTAAAACTTTGGTGAAGTTGCATGATCTCACTATATATAGCTGATGTCAAATGTTTCAACGAATTTGGCATATCTGAGGTAGAAATTGGCAAATGCATGTTTAGTCCGCATACGATCATTTAATTCATACATTCTCAAAATTGGTGAATTCATGTTTAGTCTGCCTACAATCGTTTAATTCATGCATTCTCAGCCAACCGTACGATCTTGAGCTGCATACTCGTATAGCCATACGCTACAATTTCTATCATTCAAATTCTTACTTCCAAATATGGCTCCACTACTAACATACCTTAAATATCAAATGATAACAGGTTCCTTCGACAACCTTTTCATTACGCTCTTATAAACCGTCTCAGATAAGTGACCATTTATCTTGAGAAATTTGACTATTTCCTCAGCTTCATCTAAACTCCCCTTAGAATTCAAATAATCTAAACAAGAAGACAAGGTGGCTGTGTCTACAGTCCACCCAGGAAAACTACTCAAAATAGATTTTTTCAACGCCTCCACCGCTTTGTCCATGTCATTGCTTTTAACGTAACCTAACGCCATACGAGACCACGTGGATGCATTAGGCTGATTTCCACTCTCTTTAAGCTTTTCTATTATCGTTTCAGCCTTTTCGAGAAGTCCCTTTTTGCAGTATATTGTAATGAGAATATTTGGAACTTGAAAATCAAAAAACTTATATCGTCCTTCCCACTCTTCATATATTTTCTCAACATCATCAATACAATCTAACTTAGCAAGTGAGCTCATCAAACAAATATACCCATGATTGTAAAACCTGCCAAGATTCTTATAAAGATACCATACACGAAAAACTTCATCTTTTACTCCTGCACTAGCGTAAAGCGTGAGTAGATTCTCATAAGCTGACTTTCTTTGACTAGGTTTTATGAGGTATTCAGATTTTTTCAAACATATCACCGCCTTTTTCTTTTCAGCTACTTTTAAATACCCGTTGGCTACAGTTGTGTATGCATGCCATTCCATTTGCACCTCTGGGTCAGCTTCCATTTTCAATAAAAGCCTCTCCATTTTCTGTATTTCTGAAGTTTTTGCATACGCAGCTAATCTAATACAATACGTGAACTTATCAATATGAATGCCCTTTTGTTCCATTTCTTCCATCAGACAATCAAGTTTCTCATATCTTTCTGTGGCGGAATACAGGCCCATCATAACATTGTAAGTCAAAGAGTGAGAATAACCCAACTCCCTCATTTTCTGCATGGTGGCTTCTGCTTTATCGACTAGTTTCACACTGGCATAGCAATTCAAAAGGGCACCATAAACCTGCCAAACCCGTGAAGTATTTGGAATTTTATTGAAGTACTCCTCTGCCTGCTTTAGACCATAAACTTTATTTATCAAATCCAGCTTAACTGACGCATCCTTAGGTGAAGCGTCAAGATACGGTTTGTCATCCATCCATTCAGATAGCTGTAATGCAAATGGGAAATAAGGGTCGGCTACCAGAAAATATAAAGCTGAGAGGAGTTTCCAGGTATGCATAAGAAATTATAACAAATCTATAAATTGCTTGCTGTAATATGTGTAGTAAAAAAGATTTTTTTGTTTTAACATCTAGAAACCTTACCAAAGGTCACCTAACTACATGCTGCAGAACAATATTTGAAACAGCTTTTCATGATTTCTTAACCTAGTCGGGGGTTCAGTGTAATAGATAATATATATAACAAGATGCTCTGTCCAAATACAGAAAAAGTGCCGCCTGTCCGATTGTATGGTGTAGCTTGTTAATTATAAATACAACAAACGTGAACTTTTTGTTTAATGTTGATCGTGTTTCATAATTCATAGTAAAATATATTTCTTCATTGTGTTGATCTAGCATACAAATAAATTGAATACAGTTAGCAACATGTACCTTACATTTACATCGTAATAGAGCCAACAACACATTGTAAGCAAATACAATTACGAAACTACATATCTTTTTATGACACTAAGAGGATTCCATATATCAAGTCAGCTTCAAATCGAAGAACTCGACCTATATCCTACTAAGTAAACTTAACATTAACACTACAAGTCATGCAAAATAGACAGACTCATACCAGAATAACAAATTCATTTCCTAAGAAAATGAACATAACGCCCCAATCTCATATCAGTACTATACCACTAACGTCAAACAGACTAATACGTCGATTATACCATAATAATAATTGTCCAATTTATATACCAAGAACACATATGATGTGAACAAACATAGCAATGCTGAAACAGTACAGGGAAAATTGCCAAAAAAATGTAACATAGAATACCAAATTTGACAACACGGGGAAATAGGGTGTGTTTAGTTGCAGAAAAGTTTAGGCGTTCTCCAGAAAATATGTCATGGAAAGCTCGAAAAACAGAGAACGTATTTAATATTACTTTCTAGAAACAAACTTATCGAAAATAAAAAAATTCAAACTCACTTTTCTAACTAATAACTACACTTTAAAAACTCCATTATATAGTTTTTAACTGTTTACCTTTCTCGATATAAAAAACTCCATTGTTTTTCAAACTGGAAAATGAAAACCTATGAACATGTTCTCAAAGCTTTCACTAATTCTCTAGAGATAAAAACACCTATCAGTTTCTTAAAAAAATCAAGAAAACTTTAAGTAATTTAACGCGCCCTAAAATTTTCTGGCGCCCAAAAAGGATTACAAAATCCAATTTTACACAGAAAAAAGGGTGATTGACTGGAAGTTGGCCGCAGTAATAATGTGGACTGCCATGTCGACTGAGGTGATGACATGGATACATACAAGGAATACCGCACATATAAATACAAATTGCTTTATTTATAAGTGGACTGCCACATATTCTTCATGTAACTCATATTACTTCAATCCTTCTTGATCAATCTTTCATCAGTTACGTATATTTCTTCATTTGCAGTCAATTTACTCCTTTTCAGTGATTATTTTAGTGCAATTGACTTGAATTTTTTGGTAAAGTTCACAACTTTTCATTAATTGTACAACGTTCTTTAATTATAATTTTACATTTTATAATAAACTGATAATGCTTAATTGAATAAATATGCTCAATACACACAGCAGCAGCTACTTATAGCTGAGTTCTAAGTAACAAAACAGTACATTATTAATATAAAAATTCAAAAGGTTCACTTTTTTATTTAGAGTAATTGTGAGAAGAGAATAGAACCTGAAGAGCGTGTTTATAGCGACCGAATTTACGAAACTGTTTGATGATTCTGTAAAGATCTTGTTGATCAATGGGTCTTCCTTGGTCAACCCATTGGTCAAGAATTGGGACAATTGAGGGTTCATGAAATGCAACGAGTCTATGAAACAGAGTAGTTTTAATTTTATCAGTAGTAGCGGCGACGTTATTTTTAGGGGTTTGAGTTTCCGTTGAGTAACGTAAAACCCTAAAAACCCTAGACAAATTGGGCGATTTCATCATCATTATCGTTGTTTTGTGTAGTTAAGATGCCTAATTTTATGAGCACTTCAACGAATTGCACCCAAATGTAAATATCAGGGATGATACGATGTTGATTGTAAAAAAAAATACTTTGAAGTTTGAACATTGTTGTTTGAAGAAGCTAAATGCGTTTAAAATACATAAATAATTTTTTAAATAGGTGTAATACTAATCGTTTTTCTGGGCATTCGCTGTAACGCGTGTATCAATTATCAATTGGATTATTAAACTATTATTATAGATAGAGTTTGGCTCATTACTAATTTTAATAATTCATGGCTTTACGAATTAAAAAGGCATGTTTAATAATACGGTTGTCGGAAAAGATATTCATAGAATTGTTCACAATATCGTGATCTTGATCGTAGGATCGCACGATCATATGATCCTATAAAGTAAAAATGTATGCAAAATAGGATCGCTTAAGAGGTAAGATCGTGATATGATCGTAGGATCGCACGTTAGGATCGGTGAACGATTCGATCTCACAAATGGGCTAACACTTTTTTTATAATTGGGTTAAATCTTTATATTACTCGCTTTTGTTTTCATATTCACCGCACGCCTTTGATATCTTAGATTAGTAATTTTTGTTTGTAGGCTCGTATGTTCTTAAACTTATTATGACTAGTGGTGCAATTGTATTAGCTACATCGTTATTATCTTTTTGTTTTAGTATGTTTATCATCCCACTAAAATTGTTGACAAATTGCATCACTTATGTAATATAAAAGTTTTAATGTTACATTAATTTCTCTAATTGTTAGCTTTCTACATGAATTTGAATATATATATATATATATATATATATATATATATATATATATATATATATAGAGAGAGAGAGAGAGAGAGAGAGAAAAATGATATTTTGGTAGAATTTTACGATCCCGATCTTGCAAAGACGAAAACGAGCCTACGTACGATCCCGCTTAATAGAAGAATTTTCAAGTAACTTTCAAAAATAATCTACAGCAACTAAAATTTGTCTCCACAATCTTCAGCTCCATAACTTCAGCTAAGTTGGTGACAAACACAACTTTAAGCTTGTATTTTTCAATCACCTGAAACTCTTTTCTTTTAACTTCTCTACATATATCGACTAAACTTGTCGTTTACATTTAACGTCATTCAAGAGTTAGTCGCATGAAAAAGTGTAGATATTCGTGGTAGCTGTCTGTGAATCTGTTTTTCTAGAGAAAAGAAAAAGTTAATCGCATGAATGGTTCTTGGCATATCCCATTTTATGGACACAATAATTGGATCAGTTTTTTAATAGATTGTGTATGCAATGTACATGTTTCGAAGCTCCTTTCGTATGATACCGTCGTAGAAGTGTTTACCATATGGAATATCGTCAAATTATTAAATAATAAATTTCGTAGTTATATTTATATTATAAATTACTCTGTCCGTCCCGGTTAAAGTGTTTATTATGACTTTACACACAGTTTTAGGATTCTCAACTAACTACACTTTTTATCAATAAAATAATATATTTATACACTAAAGTCTCTTTCGATTAATTAAAATATGAAAGTGAACACTTATTTGAGACACATTTGTAATTGGACGGGTAAGTAAATAATATACTTATAATAATTATACTTGATACTTATCTTCCAAGCTTGTCCCCCGAAATGTGAGGAAAGATATTATTTCGGGGGCTGAATCGAAATAGTACAAAACTAACTCTATTTTAATCACTCGTAATAATTACACTAACTAACTTACACTCTGTCTTTACCCCAAAATAAAAAAATATTCTTCCATTATACAAACACGTATCATATCACATACAAACCCACTTGTGTAGCAGTTTATATCCTCTCAAACAAAGCAAATTCGATTTCTGGATTACCCAATTCCGCTTAATAATAATCAAGATGGATGACAATTTGATCTTCAAGATTAAACTCCTACTCCGATCTCCTTCAGGTAATTATTCACATTTTTCTTTAATTTGCGTTGAATTTGATCTTTCTTTGATGAATTATTCGCCTGAGAATTGTGGGTACTTCTTAGAATCATGTGTATTTGATAAATTTTATTTAAAAACCGTTTCTTGAATGATTTTGTGTCGGTTAACGTTTGTAGTCAAACAAATCGTTCTTGGGTTTCCAAAATTATCGTGATTTGTATAGAATTTTGTTAATTGTAATATTCTTTAATTATTTTAAGGAGACTAAGTTATAGTGTTAAAGAAAAATGCGTGTAAGTTAAAGAAACCGGTATGATTTCTTGCATACTATATTGACCTGTTTGACTGAAAAGTCAGTATGTCGTTGACGGTTTTGAACAGTTGCGGAAATAACTATTCTAGAAGAACACTGAATCATTTTATTAATGCGATCCAGATTGTGGGTAACTGTTAGAATCTTATAATTTGTATCATATGTTCAAAATTTAGATCAGAATTGTGTGTATATGATGATGATGATGATGATGATGATGATCGAATTAGCATGTCAGCATGTGTTATGCTGCAACTGTTGAATATGGAGATGCAATTTTAGTGAATTGATTATGATGTGGCAATAATCAATGTAGATTTTTTTTTTTTTTTTTTTTTTTTTTTTAACTATTAGAGAAACAAAAAATCATTCTTTTGGAGTTTAAACAAGTTATGAGCAAGTTGAATTTGATCATTGCAAGTTTTGTTTACTGTTGATAAACTATACTTGTTGTTATTCTTAATATAACTAATCTAGTTTTATTTTCCGGTAGTTTCTTTCTTTCGAAACCATGAATTTTTATCTCCTACATATTGTTTTGAGTTACTTACATCAGATTTCTGCTTCTAGTCCCAGTGACGTTCTTGAGGCGTTTCTCGTATAAGGACATAAAGCGGGCAACCGATAGTTTTAGCAGAGTTATTGGGACATCTTCCCATGGGGCTTCTTACAAAGCAAAGTTTGAAGGTGGTAATGCTGCTGTAGTGAAAGAAATACATCTTATTGATAAAGAAGATGATTTCTTCTATAGGGAAGTCCAACTTTTGGGACGTTTGCATCATCGCCATGTTGTTGCACTAAATGGATTTTCAGTAGGACATAAGAGGTACCCGACTCCACCTTAAAGTCAATATTATGTTTATATAGAATGTGAAGAGAAGAGGTGGCAAACTGGATAGGTTGGGTAACGGGTCAAAATGGATTTGTGTCATAATTGATACTATTGATATGCAAGTCAAATCTGGTTGGGTCGGTTGGGCCAACCCATCAATACCTTTTTGTCTATTTTTTATTTATTTTGTAAGTAGTTACTAGTTAATGTATTTAAAATGATCATTTAAATGAAAATATAATTAATATCTGCAAAATAAAACTTAGGACATTATACGCGTTTGAGTACATGTCAGACGAACTTTGTCCCATATTCATTTATATAGGTTGATATTACCACCTCGGTTATTATATTGTCCACAGTGACATACTCTATAGCTATGTTAAGTAACTATTTCTATTCTCTTATGATCAACAAACCTATCAGCTAGTGTTGACCACTTTGTGCTGTCATGATCCTTTTCAATTTCAGGTTTCTCGTGTTTGAGAACGTAGAGAATGGAAGCCTCAAGGAACATCTAAATGGTATATTATGGTGCCTACATTTCATGTTTATTCAAATTAAAAAAAATGTTTGTTAACATCTGATTTCATGTAGATCCGTTGAGGACTCCTTTGGATTGGAGAATCAGGCTGAAGATAGCTGTGGGTGTGGCTGCAGCATTAGTAAGTTCTGAATCTTGAACTTATATAATATTCTCAAAATCTTTGTGCTATAAGGTATTATTATACTGAACTCGTTATTTACCTCTAAAACTATTAACTCGCAGGAATATCTACATTTTTTCTGTGACCCTCCAGTTTATCACGTCTCTATCAGTTCAAATACTATCATGCTAGACGAGAATTTTGATGCAAAGGTAAAGCACATTTTCTCTCTCGTCAATTTTACTTTATTTTCTAGAGGCACTAATTTTGGACTGTTTACTTATACATGGGTCAATGTACCATCAGGTTTATGTCAAGGGGGCCAATAAATAACAGCTGTAAGGGGAATGAGTCGTCCAAAGTCTATTTTAATGCATAAATTCATCCTTCTAAATCATTGAATTCAAATATTTATATTTTTATTGTAATAATTTTGTTTTTGTAATGAACAAAAAGTATTTTTCGGTCAACTCAACCCGAATTCGCCCGTTTCACCCCTACTAGAATTGACACATCTCAATCACAACTCTTTTTGATGTGTTACCCAACCTACCTAAGTAAACTGTCTAATCGACAACCTTGACTATTTTCACTTCATTGACTCATTCAAACAATCTCTTTGTAAAATACTGCACTATAGTTCTTTTTCATAGTTGACACATCGTAAACTATATAGATACAAAATATTAGTCCATGTACAGTTGAGGAGAACTCATTTTACTTGTTAGCAGAGTTGGCAAGATGGGCACGCCTGACGGGTTGGGTAATGACTCACAAATGGTAATTTACAAATAATTAATACAGTATGTCAAACATAATTACAAATTCTTACAATTTCAGTGATATTCGAATTTTTTGAAGAAATGGTTAAGGAGGTTTTATGCATTAAGTCACACTTTGGACGAGATAAAACAAATCCTGAACTGACGACCTATTTTAGTTGATGCAGTTTTTGAACTTCTAAATGTGTGACCATTTCTCTTTGTTCGTGAAGCTCTCTGATGTTGGACTCCTCGGTTCCGGTAGCGATCAGGTTACAGCATGGCGAACTTCAAGTTCTAATGGTAAATAACCTTCGTGCTACTTTACGAATAATTGTCATTATGAAACATTTAGTTTAAGAAAAATCTAAATTGTGGTGGCAAAACTGATAATTGTATGTGCGGGTCGGGTTGGGTTCGGTTGACCTAACCATATTTGTTATCTATTATTATCATTAGTTTATGTGTTACAACCAATGACTAAATAGTCTAGCGGTAAGGGCAGCTCATGACTTCCTTGAGATCATGGGTTCGAAACCTATCACGGGTATTATTTATCATAAAGGTACCTACTACCAATGAAGCGCATGACCCACAACGTTAATGCTTAATCTGCGCGAGTTCCGGCTCGGACGTTGTGGTATATGTGATGGAGGTGATTTGTCCGGCGATGTTGGACCTTGTGGGGGGTTCGGTCGTGCTCCATTGAAATATGGAGCGGCTCCAGTGGGTGACCCAAATACCCATTTTTTTTTTAGTTTATGTGTTACATATGATTAAGAAACATAATTATTACATTGACGATCAAGTTTTGAAAGCGATTTAGAAATCCCCTCAAAGAATACATGTGTGGAGATTGTAGACTTTCAACCAATTTGACCCGTATGAGAAGTTTTAAAATGTAGATGAGAACTTTTCCGTTTTCGTGTGTTGTAGAAACAACAGGGCCAGTATATGGGAACATAATGTATCAGCTTGGCTTGTTGATACTTGAGTTGATCACTGGTCAATCATCAGACAAAACGGGTACCGATTTGAGCCAATGGATCGAAGAATCTTGTTTTCCAACATCAATGGACAACATGATCGACCCTGATCTTGGAAACAACTATGATTCTAGAGAGCTTAAAGGATTGTTAGCTGTAGCAAGATTTTGCATAAAATCTGTGGATAAACCAAATTCTTTTACTCCTCAAATATATCGATATCTTCAGAGGAAAGTAAGCTTGCACAAGACTTCAGTTTGAGACTTCAGTATGATTTTGTTTCATTTTGTACTTCTGTTTTGTGGGTCATATAAATGTGCAGATAAATGAGTTCAGGATGCAGAAAGTAACACTAGATACTAACAAAATATATGTTCTTTGTAAATTGTTTGTTAGAAAATAAGTGTACTCACTTGATAGGTGATGAATAAGATCCGTACTTACCTCTTGTAAGATATAGATGACATTGGTTTTGGTAGATACTCATTACAATCTTGTTTATCAGATGCGTTTAAGCATTTGATGAGAAGTGTTTCACTTCATATTTTGGGTTGTTCTATAAAAGAATACAAACTTTGCCTTCTAGACTCTAATAATACAGTGTTATGATTCATTTGGTGATGACAAGTTATAAAGTACTTGGAACAACTGGAAAAGATTTTATATACTTAATTAATCTTGAAATGTAAATACTTAAAAGAATCTCATGACGCGTTTAGTTACGGAAAACTCCTCCATTTCTCTGAAAAAATTTCTATGAAAATTGAAAAATTAGAAAACGCGTTCAAGTTGGAGTTTTCCGGAGGAGTTTTCTAAGAAAATGAAATCTATGATTTAAGGCTTTCTAGTTTTCTTAATTTGAAAAATAAAAACTCCATCTCTTACATTTGAACGCGTTCTCTAGACCCCTTATGATTTTCAGTGGACAAAAAACTCTATAAAAATAGAAAAGAAAAAATGGAGATACTTTTCCGTAACTAAACACGCCCTTAACCTTTTGAAAGTGGATCATTTTAAAACAGATAAAAACATAATGGATTTGCTATCTTAACCTTTTGTTTCTTTTTTAGATGAACTTACTTTTTTAGTTTCATGGAGCCAAACTTTCGAAGTGTCCTACCAATACGCTACCAATACGCAAAGGGTGTATTCACATAGAAGCTAAGGGTAACCTTGACGATGGGTTCATTCGACATGCGAAATAACGATTTTTTAAAAAAATATATAATTTTATTATTAGTACTACGGATCCAAACAAATTGTGTTATTTGTTCAATAAATGATTAGTCCGTTTTGTATTTAAAAACTGCTAATTAGATATATATTTTTATGAAATCATAGATATCCCTTAAAAAATTACTTATTCAATATTATGAAAAAAAATCGTGATATAGGTCCATTTAACTTCAGGATTTGCCACTGAGTCCATTATGCAATCGATTGATCGAAATATATCATTTGCGCTTTTACGTATCATTTTATATCGGCTCCCAAAAATTAGAAAAAATTAAAGTAAGTCGTCCTATGAGGGACAGAAACAAAATTATATTGTTATGTTTAAGATAATCAACTCAATCATGAAAACATATAAAAATAATAACAATCAAATCGGAAATAAGACAAAAGTACATTGCTAATTAGTTATTTTATTTTATTTTATTTTTATTTTCTAAACCATACGCGTCTACACATAACTTTCATGATTTTGATTTATTAATATTAATATTAATCTTAAATTATATATAGAAAACTCTATAATGATGTCATTAATTAAAATTTTCAATTAATCAAATTAGTCCCTTAACTTTAACAAAATTTTAAAATAAACTCCTTAAATTTTTCAAAATCATTTATTTTTTTCAATTTTGATATCTAAGTTCGGATAGATACAACAATAATTAAATTAAATTATATGTTATAGATAGATTTGAATATAATATAATCGTATAATTTAAAAGTTCAATCGTAAATTACATGTAGATCAATGTTATCAACTAATTAAAAATTTATTTTAAGTTTGGGTTCTCGATTCAATTCTTCCTTCAGGAATAGAGTAGGTCTATTTAATTCTTGAATATTATTTAAAATAGAATATACTAATTAATATTATTCTTTCGACGATCCATATATATCCTTAAAAAGGTCGATATATAATATTAAAAATTTGAATCACCATATAATATAGAATTGCTTATTTATTTATGTTTACCATCTTCTTTCACCTTTTTGTTTAAAGCTTCAACTAACAATCAAAGCTCTCCACTGACGGTAGATCCTTAAGGAGAAGATTAAACATAATTTAAAAAAACCCCTTAATTATATGATTGATTTTGTAGGTATTGCTTTTAAGTAATTTTTGTTCTGTTAAGTTATTCTTTAATACATGTGTAAATTATACACTTATATCATGTTATTTAGAGCTAGATGTGTAATTATGTCATATTATTTTCTTAGTATATACATACTTTTTATGCTTTTTTAGTATATATTGTGAATTGTGAATTGTGAATTGTGAATGTGAATGTGATTGATCGAAGGATCCGGGGTGAAGATTGCCTATCGAAACTACACATAATGTGAAATTACCGTACAAAATTAAATAATGGTACAAATTTTTTTAAAACATTATATCCAATTAATTACCGTACACATTATATGATTATTTTATTTTATTCGTAAGTAGAGCTGACAATTTGAACCCAGAATCATGAAAAACGAGTTATTCTAGGCGATTTTAGAAAGCAGCGATGCTCTTTCAAAACATTGATCAATATAACAAGGTTACAAACTAAAAGGCTCGATGAAGATGTTCTTAACATAGTTGTAAAACTCAGCCAACTCGACTGAGTACTCGGTGAGTACTCGTGACTCGGGGGTGGTCCGAGGCGAGTCGGTCTAACTCAGACTGAAAACTCGGTCCACTTCGGTCAACGCAAAAAACTCAGAAAAACTCAAAAAAATTCGGTCAAACTCGGGATTGCTCGGTCAAACTCGGGCAAAGCCAAACTTGGTCAACTTTTTAATTTTTTTTAAAATTAGAGTTTTTAATCCAATTAAATGTTTGGTTCAATTTCTTTTCCTCTGGTCTCACTCTTTAGCGTTTTTCACCATCAATCTTCACTCTCTAATCTATATTTAAACATATAATTTTAAATTTATCATTTAAATGTAAAAAAAAAAAAAGTCAATCCAAGTACTCCCCGTTTATGCTGAGTACTCGCTACAAGGTCCGGATCGAGTACTCCCCGCCTAGCGAATTGAAGAACCTTGGTTATTAAAGCAAAGATCAGTTTAGGTAGTCACACGAGTAACATAACTTATATTACAAGAATGCACTTAATGTTGTATGATAAGACAATACCATTTCACTTTAATCGAAGACAATATCATTTTGATGGTCTTTTATAATTGCTAGCTTCTATAATTATTTTATATTTGCTTATGTAAAATGAATTTCCCTTTATAATTCTATATGTTGTTTGACTTATCTTAAATGTCACGGGTTAACAAATTACCATCTACACGCTCGAATTCGCATACAAAAAGTAAAAATAATATGACACCAATTATATGATGAATCTACATACTACTTTAAATAATCAAATTTCAAACTTCATTGCATAATTTTTAACTTATATAAATCATAGATTTTTATCATATACAATATTTATATACTTATAAAAAGTAAATACGGATTCAAAGACCCGTATGTATACACACGGGTTTAAAATCTAGTATTAGTAAGATAAGAAGAGAATACATCCAATCTAACATCTATTTTATTATTTGATTTTAAATTAACTAAAAAAAATACCATTCACGTACTATATTTATTAAATAAATACTAAATTAAATTAATTTATTCTATTTAAAGCACCGCAAAATTAAATGACTTTTTAAATTAATAATCTGCGTGACAGAATAAAATGTACTAGTTCCAAATAGTTTATGAGTAATTGACAGATAAGAAGGTAGTTAGATAACGCCAAAATATAAAATAAAACAAATACGCGTACATCATTTGCGAAACTTCCAACACGTTACCTCCAAACCAATACAATACATACATTATTATTATATAAATCACCATAAAAACGTACACCATGCATCAAAATTATATACATCAACATCACTTCCATCATATTAATTCCACCAATAAAAACCACAATTATACACCTTCGTTACATATTTCTCCAATCAATCCTTCGAGATATTTCTCCAATCAATCCTTCGGTTTTAAACTCGACAACACGGTGTGATAATGACGACAGAAGCAGAACAAGTCACCAAACTGTTCGATTCGTATTGGTTTCAACACGAGATTCTCACAAGCAATCCTCCTCCTGTTCTTGTTTCTGATAATGAAGATGAATTTGAAGGAAGTAATCATAGTGAAGATGAGATTGTAGCATTGACGATAATGAGTTGCAAAAACGACGTTGAAGTGAAGGGTTTGTTACGATTTTGGGCTCACTCTGTTGCCTCTGAAGTCGTCAGCTGAATCGATGTTTTACTTGATCTTTCTTTAGTTCTTTTACATGATGTCTTTTTTTTTATTTGCATCAAAATATACTTGTGAATCTTTAGCAGAAATACATATACAAACACAACATACTTTTTTGATTGAATACCAAATTTGAGTAAGTTAATTATCGGTGTTAGTACTTAAGTCAGCCATGAACTTAAAGCTAGAGTAAAGTTGTCTGATGCGGGTCAGCTACCAAGATGTTAGTCAGCCTAAGCTAGCCATACAAAAATTGTTGGTACCATAATTGGTAATGATCAAAGTAGTGTACTAGTGTTTATCTAATAAACGAGTGATACTGGATTCACACATTACGCCCATGTCTCAGCAGATTTTGTGCAGGACTTTCAGCCCAAGCTCATTTCGAGTTTAAACCCCTGCAGGCCGAATTTTTCTCTTACAAACACACGTTACATAATCGCTCTGTAATGCAAGGTTGAGTCTTTTAAAGGAGAAAAAAAGTACCTTTTTATGTCATGATATTTCATATTATTCATATTACTAGTTTACAAACTTTAAGTAAACTATCTACTTCATCGTATGGTCAAATTAAACTCTTTGCAGCCAACAGACTTTCAAAATGTTAATAGCTGATATAAATTCCAACATAGTACACTATAAGTTGTAACAAGTTCTTAAATGATACATAAACCTACCCATAAAAACACTCATACATACAACTTTTTATTCAATAAACAATTCAATAGAAGCTGTACAACCTTTAAATTGTACTCTCACAACAGAATAATAACTAGTCTTTTTACAACCAATTATACCTTCAAGGTAATGCAAACAAGAGTAGAA
Organism: Gnaphalium uliginosum; assembly: GCA_963930675.1. Lineage (NCBI taxonomy): Eukaryota > Viridiplantae > Streptophyta > Magnoliopsida > Asterales > Asteraceae > Gnaphalium > Gnaphalium uliginosum. The sequence goes on along the minus strand of OZ005680.1, from coordinate 2,402,831 downwards.
GATATCTACTAGAAAGTGAATCTTTGAATCACTTAACAAGAATCCATCGATAAGTGAATTACATGTTTAGCCAACCATATGCCATAAAATGATGATTTTTTTATGGAGTATGCATCCAGAAAGATTGAAAGGATTGAGGTTTACCAGAACTAGCCAATTTTCTAAGCCTGAGTAATAGATGCACCACAATGCCCGCCACAAATCCTATGGCTGCACTCGAGCCAACTAATGAAACCGCAGTGCAAACGAGTACAACAAAAGAATCCTCTTTCGAAGTCATGTCCCTAGCACACATGGCTAGCTCGATACCCGCAAATAGCAACAGCACCCCTAAAACCCCAACTGGAAATGCGGTCAAAATCTTAACGATAGAGCTACCTAACAACAAACCCAAAACCAATTTGGTTGCACCGAGTAAGGCTACACACGCACCACTTCTTCCTCCAAACTTGTATTGACCAGCCAACCCACCGGCCCCATGACAACAAGGCATTGCGCCGAACCAACATCCGACTAGGTTCATTAACCCGACCGTCATAGAAACCGATGTCGCAGTGACTGTTTTCCCCGGAAAAAGATCTGTTGATAATTTGCACACCGCGATAACAGAGTTAAGAATCGATAAGGGCAATTGTGGAATTGTACCCTTGACAAAACCTTTTTTCCAAGCACTTTTGGATATTTTTATAACTTGTATAGAAGATGGCCCAAATTTGAACCCTTTGATCACTTTTGGCTCTCTTATAATTGCCAAAATTACCCCTAACAAAAATATAATAAATGCCGAGGGTAAAGCTGCTAAAACTATTCTCCACTTATTTCCTTTGTTATTTTGATTCTCTTCGTCATGATCATCTTCATCTACATTTACATTTTCATCTTCATCTTTATCTTCATCGCCTGCACCATTAATAATCGTAATAAAACAAACACAAACAATTGCTAAAAGCAATCCGTCAAGACCTAACCAATCTCGATTCCCTTTAGACTTTGATTTCGAAAAGTCTTGTACTTTTCGTATATACTTAACCGCAGTCATAGCAAAATTTAGACCTTGTGCTAATTGAATTCCCCTAACAATTGGCAATGGAATGAGTCGATAAGCTAGCCGCATAAGTCCAGTCACACCCAATAAAAATAAAATCGCAGCAGTACAAATACCAGCAGCCATAACCTCTGGAATCCCAAAATCCGGATCAGATATAGCCACGGCCGCAATTGATTTCATTGGTTGGACCGGCATAGGGACACCATAAATCGCACCCGTTACAAAGTTGTAGACCCCTGTGAATATCAATGTTGTACCCAAATTAAGGTCACGTGCAAGTGTCAATGCTAGGACTATGGGTATGTATGTCCCTAAGTCTCCCATTGCACCATTTAGTTCTGCCCATTTCGACCGAAAAACCAAATTGTTTTTCAACTTTTTGGCTAGTGAAGTTGGGGTGGTTTGTGGTGGGGATTGTTGGTGGTCATTGGACTCCATGGGAATCAAATGGTGGTATGTGATAGTATAGTTATGAGCAATAAATTTTTGGTAAATAAATAGATCACAATTTGACCTATTTATAGAGAATGCCGTAGTGTCACAATAGGAGAATTTAATAGGGTATAGTGTGATGTCAGGCATCTTTTAGTCAACTCATACAAAAATAAAAAGTAGTAAATATATTAAATTGAGTTACTATATCCATCTTTATGTTATTTTAGATTAGATTAAAATAGATTTATAATTATAATAGTACATTAGAGTGTTAACAATGATTTAGTCCTTCAAGTTTTATTTTTTTTTAACGTTTTAACCAATCAATTTTTTTCTAATAATTTAATCATTCAAGTTTGCGTTGACTTATTGGTTTAACCTTTCAAAGGGTTAAACCATTAAACTTTTGAAAGTTATATAATTAAACTAGATAAATGTAGAAGCGTAAAATCATTATAAAAAGATAAACTTAAGTGATTAAAAAATCATCAAACATATAGAAAGTGAAACGTTGATGATTAAAATATTATTATTATTGATAAACCTATATTAGAGGGTCAAATCGTTATCTATCTATGAATTCTAGTTTATACTTTCTTTAGTTATTTTAATCTTATCTTAATATAAGCATTAAATATAACTGCGTTTTATTTATTTTAGTTCATATCAAATTTTTGTTGGCTTGTTGTTTTCAGGTCCGATGGAATAAAAAAGTAGAATGTATATCTCTTGTTGTTTTCAAATTTCTATTAATATGATGGTTTAAATTATGATTTTTCTTAGGTTTCTTTTTTATAATTTTTATATTAGTCTTTTTTTATAGTTTTTATTTATTTAATATAGATTTACAAGATTACAAGATTTTGCACATTTGGGTTAGAATGTGATAATTGTTAACAGACTTAACAACTTTCCGATGATTATGTACATAAAAAAAAAACTACAAATACAAGTTTTGTTAAACGGAAAGATGGGAATATGACCTTTAGGTTAACGATAGGTCATTATGTAAAGAGATATCAATGGCACATAATCTGGCACAAGGCATCTTTCAGTTAGCTATCGTCATTGCATGCGATCGTATACAAGATTAAAAGAAAGAAAAAAAAACTTTTAAATACGAAAAATGATACATTTGTCAACACATATAACCTAGATTATTTTAGAAGTGTAAATGAAAAGTTAGCATATGCATATGTTATTCTCGTATACTTCCTCCGTTTCAAAAATATAGTCCATGTCTTTTTTTACGTCCCAAATTAATTGTTTACTTTCAAAAATAGATATGGAAGTTTGATCGTGATTACACCCTATTACACTTACTTGAAATTATTATTACAAACTTTAAAGAAATCAATAATTAATTGTTTAATGTTAAACTGTCATTTTACAAAAAATAAGAAAGAGAGAACAATAACTATTATGTTTTTATTAAACTGTGCGTTTTTTTTCAAGTGACAATGATTTTGAAATGGAGGGAGTATAAAAGAGTAAATATCCATTATAATTACTAATAATATGAATAAAACACGCCACATATCTATCTAAAAAGTGAAAAATAAATAAAAAAATGTTAGTTACAAATGAAGATTGGAATTTTATCATTAGTAGATAAAGAAATAAATTATTTAAATTGTTCTTGTATTTTCTAGTTTTATCCGTCAATCGTACTAACTTCTAAAATTCATTTTAATAATTCATTTTAATAATTCATTTTCGGAAAATCTTGTTCATTGATAGTCAAAAAATGAACTATTATAATGCATAAAAAATGACAGAGAGATCGAAATTGGTAAGGCTAAAAGAAAGCCTAAAGATGTGATTGGTTAGTGTAACAAAATGATAGGTGGAGATTTATAGAGAGAAAATATATAAGTGATTTGTTAAATGGTGAATGGATTAGGTCTTTTTTTAGGTCTATATGTTTAGGTCTATTTAGCATTACTCATAATGCACTATTTTGTGAAACTTTATTCATCGATAGTCCAAAAGTGATTTGTAATCTAAAGAGAACATGCAGTATTGTTATAATGCAGTGTACTTATGATACAATTAATATGAATCGTAGATACAAAAATCAATGATTGAGATTGTCCGTCACTTTTTCTCTCTCTCAAAACTACCTACCCCTCTATGATCTCAAACCAAATTTTTTATCATGGTTATTGGAATCTGACTTTTTGTTTAACTATAGGCCGTAAAGGAAAGAGTAGTAAATAGCATATCTCATATCGTGTGGCATAATTAGTAAGGCATATATTTCACTACAAATGCAGGTCTTATGTGTTAACATATATGTATTACCTGTGATGGTAAGTTAGTAGTGAGGGACATGCAACATAAATATGGAGATTGCGGGTTTAATCATAATCTCCATATTTTTTTATTCACGAGTTACGCAATTTACCTCTTTCGAACTGTGAGACCGGTCGGTAAAAGACCTTCAGAGAGTCAGTTTTACCTTTTTTTTATATGTATTACTTATATTATTATTAAAATGTAAGTATTATATGTACAACATATATATTTGTGAAGATTTTTGCAACGTTAAAAGAAGTAAATAGGGTATAATGTGATGTCAGGCAATAATTTAGTCAACTCATATACATTTGTTGTTTTCTAGTTTCAGTATCCATCTTCAGGTTCTATGTGAGATTATAATAGTAGAAGGTCATGTCTTATTGAGTTATGTAAAACTTCATTAGCTTAAAATCTAAGTTAATTTTACTTGATAAATGATTTAAAAAATATAAAATATACCTAATAATGGCTAAAAGAGTTGAAGTACCTAAAAGTTACAAATACATATATTGTGATTATTGTGATATATGATCTGGGATATAAAAAAATAGATATATATATATATATATATATATATATATATATATATATATATATATATATATATATATATTTCTAAATTTTCAATCTTATTTGCCAATTCAATTCAAGGAAACTCGACTCGACTTTTGAACTTCTATTTCTTCCGTTAAAGGAGATTCGAGAAAAGATAGGAATCAAAACACAAAACATTGGTACATAGAGACGAGCTAAATTTTTCTCTGATTAAGATGATGAAAAACATGCCTCGTGCATGCTTGACTTGTTTCGGTTAAGTTGATGTTCTCCATTGGGCATCAAATAGCTGTAAACCACATCATCTTGCTCAGAGTATTTAGAGGTCGAATTCGACAAACCCTTTTATTTAGATCTACTTATGGAATGTTTTTAGTTTAATATCCTTTTGATCGTCCTATTTGCTTTTAGTCGTCTTGTTTTTCCATTGTAATCTTCATCTAGTTATTGATTACAAAGTTTTCTTTTGACAACTAGTAACGAACTAATGATACATGTATTGTTCGTCTATAGCGATTTATATAAAAATAATTGATTAATTCATCATTGATTTTTTAAGACAACGATTAAACACATATATAAAACAAAATTCAAAATGAAAGTAGGTAAAAGGACACACCCTAAAGTCAACATATACAATCATAGACGAGTTTCTTGGTAGGGAATGTTTGGCTTAGCTTAAAGCCTTTAACTTATGAAGTATTTAAAAGTCAAGAATCTAAAACTTTCAGGTTTTTAACTTATTATTATCTCTTAAAATTCCGATAAGTCACTCGCAAAAGCTCGTATAAACACCTTTAAAAGAACTTTTTAACTATATCATAACACAATAAACTAAAAAGTTCATCAATTAAGCTCCCCAAACACCTCTTAGTAGGGGTTTTCACGGTCCGGTCCGAAAGATTTTTGAAAAAAATCTAAACCGGATCAGTTTTTGACGATTTGGAAAATTACAAACCGGACCGAACCGCTTATATAAAATTAACAAGACCAGACCAAACCGCTAAACCCAGTCCAGTTTGGTAGTTTTACGGTTTCTTGCTTTTTTGCCAAAAAATGAATAAAAAGAAAAATTTAAATAATGTGAACAAAAATACGACATGATAACATTAGTAATTAATAGTCGATAACAATTATCATAATCAATCGTCCCCAACAAGAACATAAAATTCGAACAAAAACAAATATATATTATGTATATTATTATATTATGGGATTATCTAACATGTGCCCTAAGGGCATAAATTAAGAACATTTAATAAAGTTGAATTTTCTATAAATAATATAAATTGTAATTAATAAAGATGTATAATTGGAAATTAGTGAGTTTAATAAATTAATTTTGTGATATATTTAGGAAGTTTTAGTGTATTTAATGAAGCTTATTTTGTGCCTAAGGGCACAAGTTAACCACTCCCTTTTCTAAACTGCAGACCAGACTGTTACAAATCAAACCGGACCGGACCGATTAAATTGAGACGGTTCAATCCAGTTTCGCGGTTTTACCAGTTTCGTTGCCACTTAGTAAGCTAAAATGCACATTTAGAGTCGACAAACAAAACCAAATAAATAGTACATTGAAGTATATAAAAACAAAATACTCCATAAACAAAACGTTTATCCAAATCTCACGCCACGAAACTATCCTTTTGTTGAAAGCAAATAAAAATACATACTCCGTACTTTATAATTATCTCTCTCTCTCTCTCTTTCTATCTTACAAACCCTAAATACCAAATAATCCTTTTATTTTATGATCGATCGAATCGATCAATCAATCTTGAAAAAGCCCTAGAAGACTAATGGATTCAGGATCATCAAAAGGATTCGATTTTGCATCATCAGACGATATTCTCTGCTCTTACGAAGATTACGCAAATCAACAAAACAATCCCAACGGAACAACAACAACAACTCACTCTGATTCAAACGCCATCTCTACTAATTCATCCAAGGTTTTCAATTTTTTCTTTCTCTTATGCTTTTCATTTAACTGATGTGACTTTAGTGTAGGTCTACTTTTTTAACAAATAAAATTGAATTGATTAATCTGTGTACATTTTTCTGATTGGCAATTCGTTTAGGCTATCAATGTTTCTGCTGCATATTAGTTGTCCGAGATTTTGATTTTTTATTGGCAGAATAATATACATACAGTATTTATCTATTCTATATTTATCTATAGAATAGAATATAATAACTTAGTGTGATTAATTTATTCTACGTCACTGTAAGAACTATATGAGTTTACAAGGTGAGGTTTCAGGAGATAATGGCTCTTATTTAGACAAGTTTAGGGAGGGTTTTGGTGATGTAAGATTTTTTAAACTGATGCACCCCTTTTTTGGTGTTTCAAGGTGTAAAAAATGGTGTACATGATCCTTCACCTAGGTTTACTACGTGTGGAATATTAACAAGTAGCATGCTTCTGTTGTACACAACTATATGTTGAATGAATGTGTGGCAATGTGGTATAGGTTCCATGTGTAGTAGAAGCTTCTGTTAGATGTCATTTGCATCTTGCAAAAATGTGTGTTGTTTAATGTTAGTCTTGCCACCTACTCGTATTTGGTATAAACCAATAGTGTGCTGTTTTGTCTATTAGAAGTAAGTAAATACTATCCGAAAGTACATTTTGTTGACCACTGTATTCCGCTACGTGATTTAATAGCTTTCTTCTATTGGTTTTATTTCATAGCTGTTATGGAATTGCTGATAGATCTTGTGTGTTGGAGCTTGTTATTAACTTGTACGGGAATTTATAGCTTATAATGCTGACTTTATATGGATGGCATGACAGGAATTTAGCAAAAGTAGGATGAGTAGACCATCTTTATTCCCTACTTCCTCGTATAGTCCGCCAGATGATTCCGGTAATCAAGATGTAATCATTGCTGCTGTTGAGAGATCCATGAAGAAACATACTGAAAACCTTATGCGCTTTCTTGAGGGACTTAGTTCCCGTCTGTCACAGTTGGAGTTATATTGTTATAATGTTGATAAATCTATTGGGGAGATGCGTTCCGATCTAGCTCGTGACCATGGAGAGTCAGAGGCAAAGCTTAAGTTTCTTGAGAAGCATGTTCAAGAGGTAGGTAAATATATATCTGGCAAAATAAGTAGATATGGTAACAACTTAAAACGTGTCTGGATCAAACCCGATAACATATTTATAAGGGTTGTGTTGACTCGCTAACATCTGTTCTTTTCTGTTTTGTCTATTTCTGGATTATATAAGGTAAATTGGCGTAAAAAGGTGTCCAACTTATCAAATTGCTCATTTGGGCACCAAATCATTATTATTCTATTTTTTACTTTCTTATCAACTTAAGATATCCGAGCTTTTTTTCACCATTAGAAAGGGATTATTTAACCTTTTGAAGCATCATGACACCAATAAAATGCTTTTTGGACGGTGGAACTATATTTTTCTGTTTTCTATGATCCAAGAGTGATTTGTTTACCTTTTGAAGCATCGCGACTCCCAAACCAAATCCATTTTGTCATGAAAATTAAAAATTAAATATCTTCATTTTTCATATTGATAAGAAAACCTCTTTTTGTGGTTAAAAGGAGTTGCATTCCTTTAATTGATCAAAAGAAGTTAGGTTCTTGAAATGAGTAATCTGATAAAGGTGGGTACCTTGTTGTGACATTTTTTCCTTAGTATAGTGGTTCAAATGTTTTGAGCAAAGTGAATTAATACTTGAGTAACTTTGGGCGATTTTTGGACTTCTGATCATATTCCTGCTAATTTGTTAACATTGTTATCCCAGTTGATCTGTTTTCATATTAATGGGTCAAAACTAACCTGTCTAGTTGCTAAGGTCCATCAAGAACTTTATATCCTTCATTCCTGAAATGAGTTTGATAAAATACTTGTCACGCATGATTGTTGATGCAGGTTCATAGATCCATACAAATTATAAGAGATAAGCAAGAACTTTCAGATACTCAAAAGGAACTTGCTAAGCTCCAACTTGCACAAAAAGATTCTTCTTCTGGTCACGACTCTCACAAAAGTGAGGAAACATCGACTCCTTCTGATGAGACTAAACGGAACGAGAATGCAAGTGATGGGCATAATCAGCAGTTAGCTCTTGCACTTCCCCATCAAGTGGCCCAACTCCCTGCACCACAGCCCGCAGCTCCCCAACCACAATTGGCACCTTTGCCCATGCCTCAGCAACTGCAACTGCAACTGCAACAGCAACAGCCACAAACGTATTATTTATCTCCAGCTCAGCTACCAAATATACCCGGGCCAGCCCAACTCACTCAGACTCACTATCTGCAATCGGATCCCCATTACCAGACTGTACCTCCTCCACGGTCTCAAGTGAGTCAGCCTCAGCCACAGCCACAGCCACAGCCACAGCCGCAGCAACAACCACAACCTCAGTATCAGCAGCAGTGGTCCCAGCAGGTGTCCCAACAGGTGCCACCGCCTCAGCCTGCAGTTAGACCCTCATCGCCTCAAGTGTTCCCTTATCAACAAGTCAACCCTGAAACCCTCCCAAACAGTATGCCAATGCAAATGCCTTACTCTGGGATTCCCCAGCCTACCTCTAGCCAAGCAATGACATACGGGTTTGGTGGGCCAGGACGGACCAATCAGCCGCAGCCGCAGCCACAGCCACAGCCACAACCACCTCAGCATTTGAAGCCTGGTTTTGGAGGTCAACCAGGTGATGGGTATGTAGGTGGTGGGCCGGGGCCGCAAGGGAATACGTATATGATGTATGAGAGTGAAGGGGGGCGGGTCCAACAACATCCAAGCCACCCAAGTCACTTCTCTCAATCGGTGTACCCTCCACATCCACCACAACAAAGTAGTGGCAGTAGTATGATGGCTCATCCACCTCCGCAATTCATGCGCAACCATCCTTACAATGAACTGATTGATAAGTTAGGAAGCATGGGATACAGGGGTGAACACGTGATGAATGTGATTCAGAGGCTTGAGGAAAGTGGACAGACTGTTGATTTCAATACCGTGCTTGATAAGCTGAATGCTCATCCTTCAGGTGGATCTCAAAGAGGATGGTCCAGTTAAACCAAGTATGCAATATTCAAACACCCTGCGATTTCCATGACAAATCATTTGTGTTTTAGCTTTATCATATACAGTGCGTAATAAGTTTCAGTATGATTTTGTCATGGTGATTTTGGTACATATGGATGGAGAGATATGTTTTAGTTTCGACCCTCTCATTCCAAAAATCTGATATTGTTTCTGAGAAACCCTGCTTTTGTGATTTGCCAGAGAGAATACTAATTCGCTTTTGCTCACTGTGGAACCTTTCTGCTTGTTATGTATGGGATACTATTTTATGGGTTATAACATCAACTATATTCCAATTCGTTGCTTTGTTTATTTCTGGAAGGTTTATACTTGATTTCTCTAGGTGTGCAATTGTGAAACATAGGTAATGATATCAAGTAGTCAATAGATAGTCCTGGCTATCATGTCTCTTTAACAGAACTCGGGTTTGTGTTTCATGTGGTTTACTGTTTTGGTAAAATAGTTTCGTGTTATAATTTGTGTAATTTATCAACTATGGATGCTTAAAAATCACTAAGAAGAATGAAACGGAACTGTTTCGGGCCAAAACAGATCATCTACGGTTAAAAGCTTCATAATGATCCTTCCAAAGACAAAATTGAAAATTCCATATTTGCTATAAATTAATGGTTCGTTTACTGCAATTTTTAGCAACAACAATGCTGTTTAGCCCCAACTTAAACCAATAATGGCCCTATATAACCACGAATTACTTGGTGTTGCATTTGGACTTAAGAATCACTCAACGCTTAATCATTCTGTTTTATCAAATGTAGCCTTAATGTCATATAAAGCTCGAGTGAATCTTACACTATCATATAGATACAAAGTTTTATTAAAAATTATAAATTATGATTAAGCATATATTTTAAAAATAATATATAATATATAGGCATATATTATAAAAAATAATAAATTATTATTTTATTATGATTAAATAAATGAAAATCATTTTTCATTTTGGTTAAATTCAAATAAACTTGCCCAATATTCTTCCAGAAAAAACATAATAACGTTATTATTTTTATAAAACCAGACCGCCATATGGACTTTGACTGTGCGTTTGACTAACGCGATGTCCACCCAAACCGACATAGCACGTACGCAACCTATAAATAATACTCGCATGTGATTACGTGAATCAATTCACCGATCATTGTTTTCTCGTATATCTGGTTGGATTTCCAATCTTATTTCCACATAATCAAATCGATATTCAAGAACTCTTCTTTTTGTGAATCAATCAAACCCTAGAGTACGGATCAACATTATGTCTCCACGATCTCCGACTATCAGGTTATAAAGATTTTCGATTTCTAATCTATTGCTAATTACTATTGTCAACTCGTTCTTTTTCATAGTTTTTTTTTTTTTTTTTACGAAAACTTTGATCTTGATTTTAAACCCTAGGGTTTCATCTAGTTGTTTCACGTTTAATCAGTTTTGAACACTGTATGTATATATTGCATTTTTGTTACGGAAAATTATCAACTTGTTCTTTTTCACAGTTTTTTTGTTACGAAAATTTGATATTGATTTTAAACCCTAGGGTTTCATCTAGTTGTTTTGCGTTGAATCAATTTTGAACACTGTATGTATACATTGTTTTTTTTGTTAAATCGAGATCACAATGAATAGTATCTATTATAGCTATTGTTAGCTAGTGTCTAGTTGGTTCTTTTGTTTGATAATTGGAACTAAGGTTCAAATCGATTCTTATTTTATCCTAAATTATTGTTGCTTAAATTGAACTATATGCTTGTAAGATTCGGACTCTTCCAAAAAAAGAAGCCCTAATTTTACCATAATGTATGTATCTTGGGTTCTTGATGTCTACTGACTAATATCAATCTTTAAAGATTTTAATCAATATGGTTCATATTTTCATTATCTATATCATACAATTTTGTTTTTCCCTCACACAACGTATACTAACCTTTTGTCATCTTGGTGCAGCCATCTTTGACTCATTTGGATTTGGTGGGTACAAAACTGTGGTTGCATTCGCCTCTTTTAAGACGTGATCACGTGAACAGGTTATGTATAATTTATACGCAGACCCGTATAAAGTTTTTAAGATGTGCAAAGAACGGGTAAGTGAGTTAATTTTTTAATCTTTTTCTTGTACACTTCTGTCTTTTTTATTGTGGTTTTGCATATCAATAGTTTACCTAAATTCGAGATGTTGGAATCCTCTTACTAGAATAGCTAAGCGCCCATTTCAATCTTTTCGTTCTTCGAGGATTGAGAGTTGAGGCTGTTAAACTAATAGCATTCCTTTTGAGATGAGCAACTCTGTTTGGTCTCTTTTTTAATTGTTTTTATTTGATTGAATTTCCGATTGCTTTGTAAGTATTCCATGCTTTCTGATATTAAATGCTAATTTTCCAGTTGATTGATTGTGTTTTTTTATTGGTATACTTATATAAATCTACCTTTTTATTGCTATTTTACATCTAAAAAATGATTTTTTAACCTTAACTCGAGAAGTTGAAATCCCGTTACGTGAATGCCTAAGGACCCTCTAGAATTTGGTCGGAAAATGAGGATTGTACTTTGAGCTTGAATGAGTGTACCTAGGCTGGTAAGGTAGCGGGATTGCTTTCTTGAGTTAGGTATCTCCCTTTCCCTTTTTTGATTGTGTTTTTTTAGTTAACTCCCTATTCTTATTTATATCAACATCCACACTAATTTTGCTTTTATTGAAGTTGCGCGTATTTCCGGTTGATAGATCATGTTTTTATTATTTTACTTGCATACTTTAATCTTTTTATTGCTATTTCACCTTTCAATAACTGTTTTTTCACCCTAATTCGGGAAGATGGAATCCCGTTACTTGAGCGCCCAAGGACCCTTTACAACTTTGTCGGAATTTGAAGATAGTACTTTAAGCTTGAATAGTTGTACATAAGCCGTGAAAGTAGCGGGATTGCTTTCTTGAGTTAGATATTTCTTTTTTGATTTTGTTCACCTTTCTCCGTTCTTGTTGATATCAAATTCTTCATATTCTTTATTTGGTTTTTTTGAATACTTTTTTACCTTATTGTTGCTATTTTACTTTCTCAAAATGATTTTTTTTACCATAATTGGCGAAGTTAGCATCTCATTACTTGAACGCCTAAGGACCCTTTACAACTTAGTCGGAATTTGAAGATTGTACTCTGAGCTTGAACAACTGTATATTGGGTGTTAAAGTAGCGGGATTGCTTTCTTCAGTTGGGTATCTCCCGTTGTCTTCTTTGCTGATTGTGTTTTTAGTTAATTTTCCGACTCTTCTTAACTTCCCCCATCATTTTTGATATCAAATTCGTCTTTTTTTTTTATTTGGTTTAGTTATATACTTTTACTTTTTAATTGCTATTTTATTTTCTAAAAATGCTTTTTTACCTCAATTCGAGAAGTTTGTTTCTTGTTACTTGAATGCCTAAGGACCCTTTACAACTCTGAGGATTGTACGTTGAGCTTGAACGGCCTCATAGAGGGTGTTAAAGTAGCAGGATTTCTTTCTTTAGTTGGGTATCTCCCAATCTTCTTGTTTTATTGTGTTTATTTTTTGTTTGGTTTTCTGATTGTTCTCAACTTTCTTCATTGATTTTATTTTTATGTTATTTACTTGTATACTTTTTTGTCTCTATTTTACTTTCAAAAAAAATATTTTTTACCTTAATTCAAGAAGTTGGAATCTTGTTACTTGAAGGCCTAAGGACCCTTTACAGTTTTGTCGGAATTTGAGGATTGTACATTGAACTCGCACTACTATATATAGGCTGTTAAAGTAGCGGGATTGCTTTCTTGAATTGGGTATCTCCCTTTTATCTTCTTTTTTTTTTAGTTAACTTTATCATCGTTATCAATTTTCTTCATTTTTGTTGATATCAACTTAATTACTAATTTTGTTTTTATTCAATTTACTAGCATTTCCCTTTTATTGATCAGGTTTTATTAATTGTTTTACTTATATACTTCCTATCCTGTTATTGCTAAGTTACTTTCTAAATTGTAATGTTATACATTAGTTCGAGAAATAGTATCCCATTACTTAAACGCCCAAGGACCTTTTACGACGTTGTCTGAATTTGAGGATAGTATTTTGAGGTTGAAAGGCTGTATATAGGCTGTTAAAGTAGCTGGATTACTTTCTTAAGTCGAGTACAACTCTTTATGTCTTCTTTTTATCATGTTTTTCTAGTTAACATTCTGATTGTTCTCTACTTTCTCCATTCTTGTCAATATCAAATTCATCGTGTTTTTTATTGTGTTTATTTATATACTTTACCTTCTTATTGCTTTTTGCTTTCTTAAAAAATGTTTTTTTTACCTTAATTCAAGAATCCCTAAGGACTCTTCACAACTTTGTCTGAATTTGAGGATGGTACTTTGAGCTATCTCCGTTTATCTTTTTTTTTTTAATTGTGTTTCTGTATATTAATTCTTTTATTGTTTTTAACTTTCTGCATTCTGTTTGATATCAAATTCGTTGAGTTTTTTCTTTGGCTTAATACTTCTTTTCTCTATTTTACTTTCTAAAAACTTTTGTTTTACCTTAATTCGAGAAGTTTGAATCCCGTTACTTGAACACCTAAGGGCCCTTTACAACTTTGTCTGAATTTGAGGATTGTACGTTGAGCTTGAGCGGCTTTATATAGGGTGTCAAAGTAGCGAGATTGCTTTCTTGAGTTGGGTGTCTCCCTATATTGTTTTTGGTTTGTGTTTATTGTTTTATTTAATTTTCTGATTGTTCTCGACTTTCTAAGTTCTTCTTGATACCAAATAATCGAGTTTTTATGTGGTTTATTTATATACTTCTTTATTTCTATTTTACTTTCTAAAAAGATATTCGTGTAACATAATTCGAGAAGGTGGAATCCAGTTACTTGAACGCCTAAGGACCCATTACAACTTGAGGATTGTACTTTGAGCTTGGACGACTGTATATAGGTTATTAAAGTAGCTGGATAACTTTCTTGAATTGGGTATCTACCTTCCTTTTTCTTTTTTGTTGCGTTTTTTAGTTAGCTTTTTGATTGTTTTACGACCTTCTCCATTCTCGTTGATACTAAATTCCATACTAATTTGGTTTATATTCGAGTTGCTAGTATATCCAGTTGATTGATCATGGTTTTTCTATTGTTTTGCCTTTATAATTTTACCATTTTATATACTTATTTTAAAATGATGTTGGTATCCCCTTACTTAAACGCCTAAGGAGCTATGGACCCATATCTACTTTGTCGGAATTTGAGGCTTGTACTATGAGTTTGAACGGCTGTTAAAATAGCGGGATTGCTTTCTTGAGTTGGGTACAACCCTTTTTCTTCTTTTTTGAGTGTTTCTATTTAGTTAACTTTCTGATTGTTCTTAACTTTATCCATTCTTGTTGCTTTCAATTTCCATAGTAATTTTGTTTTTATTGAAGTTCTAATGATCCACCGACAGTTACACTAGTTTTGGTTAAAATAGGCGGGTTGCTTGTTCTTTTTTATAATATGTCGAGTTCAATGTCATTTGACCTAATTTCATTAAGTTATATTGCTCTAAATTTGTCTAGATGTCTAGCTACTGTTATAACAAGTAGTTATTCTCTTTTTTTATAACATGTTATAATATAATATGTTGATCAGGTACAAATTAGGAAGTAATTTCATGTTTTCAGTATTCAATTCCTTGCTAGGTTTATGCTTGAATCTTTTAAGAGGCCAAATTTTTTGGGTTTGATGCAGACTTGAATAAAACATAATTTCATCTACTTTTTGCTTTGCTGTCTTCTTTTCTGGTTATTTTCTATAAATTGGTATCTGAGCCAATATTCCTTCGTTCCTCCAGCTAAATTGCTTTGTTTTTTGTATCGTTTTTGCCCTCCGTTAGTATCTATGCAGTTTAAGTAAAAGAACCAGTACCATCATGACAATGAATGGTACACATCTTGTTCTTATATCCCCCATTTTGCATTTTTTAAAGGTAAAAATTATCACTTTTGGAGCCTGAAAATGATGACGATGTTCACGTCTCAAGAGTTATTAAACTTGGTCGAGAACGGGTGGTCTCGAGGACTTAACCACCTTTCCCTCTCTTTTTATTATTTGTCACATGCCTTTCACATGCCACAAATGGACCGTGACAAACCTTTCCCCTTAAAATGTTCTTGTCCTCAAGAATTCATTTAAAAGCCTGAGCTTCATACCAATCCGTGGATTCAACTTATACTTGGCTCTTAGGTGATTGTTTTAGATCTTCTAAGACTTGCCCAAGTGAAAGTGTATATAAACTAATTGAATATTCAGTTGACTCCAATGATATGATTTCATTGAATTGAACAGAACCCATTTGTAAAATTATAAGATAAGCAAAAAGCATTGGTGTCTGTTTGCTTGCCACTGCTTTAATGATCAAATGATTTTGATAAGTTTCATAAACCTCAACACCAGTATCGTTGAAGCCACTTTCGAATCACGCGTGAGACAGTTCTTGATTTGCAAGTTTCATGGCTGTTGTTTAACTACTAGGTGTTATAATTTGTTTAGAAGCATTTGAATGTTTTTTGTTAGGTAAAATGATTAAGGATATTAATCTGTTATAGTGATTCCATTAAAACTTGGACTAACGAATTTTTTATAATGAAAACCCTTATTAAACGTAAATCTGGACAGTCGAATATGCCAGGGCAGCCTGCAATGTTTTCTTGAAAAAGATGACGTGTAGCAATCGACTTTCGCCTACAACAAAAAAGCGCAACATTGTTGCAGCTATGACATTGTTGTTGCAGGCTGCGACTTTGGGTCTGTGCAAATTTTTCAAAATTGCAATATTCGATTGTATGTGTGTTGGTGTCAATAGCATAAGCCTTGTGATCAGTGGATATGTATTTTGTTGCTTGTGACACTGCTTATTTCGATTAACTGTAATGTAATAGCTTGCATGCCAGGTTTTTTTTTCATTTTCAATGAGTTTGTAATAGTACAGGTTTTATTAAATTAGTGTATTGTATTAAAAGAAGATGATGTGCCAAACAAGATGATCAAATGAGTTGATTTGCTAACACCATCAAGAAGGCCTCAGTTCTGTATGTTCATCATAGATATGCCTGAGAAGCGGGAGCTTGAAGTAATCACAAGTCAACCACGGAATCAAATGTGTTGATTGTTTGTCCTCGGTTTCATGTTACCTCATGTAACCACATTATGATGGCTATGACATTACACCCCTAATATTTTTGCTTGGGCTTGTTCGTTATGCGTGCTGTGTGTGTGTGTGCACGCTTTCAGATGATATCTGGATATCAAGCTAAAAGGCTGTTCAAAAACTGTTAACGAACTCTTAGAACAAATTAGATGCGTGTATGTTCTAACAAAAATTATAGTTTTCTGTTGATCAAAAATTATAGTTTTCTGTTGATCATTCGCTGAAGTTCTAAAAGACTCTGAACAAATTAGATGCGTGTATGTTCTGGTTTCACTAGTTTTAGCTTTTTGCTTCTGGTTTGGCTCGATGTATTCCCTTTTTTGTTGACATTTTCGCAACATGCTCAAATGTAAGACATATTTTACCTTTTCCGTTTCAAGAAAATGTTAAAAATCATATGCGATAGCATTCATACTTGTAGTTATAAGAAGGAAAACAAGGATTTTTGTGTTTTCAGATATCCATTTCAGAAAAAGGAAAAATTTATAAAAACCAGAAAAAAGAATTCTTTCAGTTTTCAATTAGGGCTAACACATTTTAAGGAGTTAATTTGCCATCCATACTTTTGAAGTTTGAAATATACCTATCTGTTAATGAAGACATTAATTTGTTTAAACATATCAATTGAAGCGATACAGTTATGTTTAACTCATCCGACTTAAAACGATAATTAGGATCGCATGCTTCATGTGAAGAAAAATAACAGAAACTAAGAACTCGATTGACATAATGTAATTTTTGAATCAAATAAAATGCTTTGTATACATTTTATCAAATACTTTTTCATGTTATCAGGCATATGCTGCTTTAGCTTCTTAAATCGCATAAAACAGATATATAGTGTTTCAATAAGTGATTTGGATTATATAATCACTCAGAAGCCAAATAATCCGTTTCAGATAAACACTCGGATAACGATTATATACATTTGTATATTGTAAAAATAAAAAATTATATATACTGTCGACACAGTCAAAGAATATATCCAAGGTTAGCACGTTGTTCCCTACTTGAACTGAAACCATGGGTCAAAAGAACTAGAAAGAAAAAGCTTGCTGCAATTGTGGTCTGTCATCATAAAAGAGCTAGAACGGGCTCGAGATAGACTCCTACATTAACAAAGATTTTGCTTCAATTACTTGTGTCCTGCTAAAAGGCCTCATGAGCTTGGTTTATTTTAGTTTTAGTTAATTACCTCATGAATTGATGGAACACTTTGTTTTTCGATATCGCGTATCTTCTTCATTGTCATGCCATACCATTCGTCTACCCAAGCAAAACAATTACGATGGCTTTCAAGAAACAATGCCCTTTCACCCTAGAAAAAACACGTCCACATAACCATACATTAAGAGAGACAGAAAAAAGATCCCAATACGCATGCTAGTTTATAAAAAAGAATGTTTGCTCATGAACAGTTATCATACTATACATTGTATACTTGCAGAACGGGCGAGTCCGGCTCTGGTAAAGGTCCGAAACAATTTTGGGTCATAACAAATAGTCTTTAATCAGGCCAAAAATGGGTCAGTCACGTTGTGTTGACCCGTGATTTCTTTTTTTAATTGTATAAATGAATATGAATATATATATATATATATATATATATATATATATATATATATATATATATATATATATATGTATAAAAAATTACTAAATTTTTACTATGATCAATGATAAAATAAAATTATAAATAAATAAAGCATTTTGGGGGTTGTAAGCATTTGAATACATTTTGGGCGCCTTTTGTCCTAGTCAACCCATGTGACCCATTTCATTTTTTAACTAGGTTTTTAAAATACAACCCCAATCAACCCATCTTAGATAAATGGGTCAAAACAGTCACCTCTATATACTATCTAGCATCGAGAATGAGGCAATTTAGCAAAGCATGTGCGAAGTCCAATTTTGAAAATTTAGAGACGAACTATAAAATCCCAAGCAGGTTTTCTTTACAACTGTATACATAGAAGGTTAAGGCCAGAGAAATACCGCAATTAATGCTTGCTCAAGACGGCTACCAAAACCCCAATATGGAGCATTTACTGTCACCAATTTGTATGCAGTCATAACTGGTTTACACTGATCCTGAAAATAAATTACATCCAACCATACCACTTGAGCATTACAAGATGGTATTTTATAGAACGCAAGGGATGAAGATCCAACCATACCACTTGAGCATTACAAGATGGTATTTTATAGAACGCAAGGGATGAAGCAATTATCTCGAGGTAACAATTTCAACAAATTGTTTTAATTCAGTATCTCTAACACATCATCGAAAGTCTCCCATAGTGTATATTAATGCAAAAAACCTCTAAATTACTTTTTTCACAAAATTTGATTAATAGTGTTGTGGACCAAAAAAAGTGCAATGTCAACCCAACCCAATCCGGTTTGACCCAGTACCAAAATTACCCGTTTTGACTAGTTACGTAACCAGTCCATTTTGCCACCTCTACCATTATCTTTAAGAACATTAGTAAAATACGAAGAGTAAGTACACAGTAACAACCTGCCATCCTTGTAAGAGAGGGCCACGACCGGTTTTTACTGACTGGAATTTGGAAAAGTCAACATCATTGCTACCAATTACATAACTCCAATAATCGTCAGACGTTGAAGCAATATCAATGATTTCAACCTCACAGTTGTCCAATTGTTGTTCGCTTAGACCGTGAACCTACACAAACAATTGTATGTTAGAAATATATTGTAAGACGAGTCTTTAAAAAAAACTATCTGCTTATGTCTAAAAGTGAAACCTGTGGTTACATTTTCTGAGTGCCCATTGTCCGCTTTATGAATAGTTTCTATGGTTAACCTAAAGCTTGTAAAATATGGACACTGCACAAAAGCAAAAAGCACAAGCAAGTTACAAAAAATTAAACAAACATTTAATGAAGACTAACCAAGATAAGTTGGTAAATTGATAAAAAAAAAACATCATTACCTTAATGACTGCCGATATCCCGTGTAGTTTCATAAGACAATTAAACATGTGAATACGATTCCTATAAGAACAACTTATACAATTAAGGGAATCAAGTCAACCAAGCAAACCTGTTTTGCATTTTGGGTATGCGTTCCAAGCTTCCTCTTGCATCGTGAGGGCATGAGTTGGCGCGAACGCACTGAGCCAAATAGGAGCCTTGCTGCACATTTGACCAAAACATTATATAATGTTGATTTATGACTTACTACCAAATAGGTACAACATAGACTGCGCATATAGTTTCAAGGAAGTAATTGACTACAAGCCAAATGTCTATCACGATTGAATAATAACAAAACAATAATAACCTTGTGGACCTAGATCTATAGCTGTATACTAGAGGTGGCATAATGGGCGGGTCAGCCAACGAGGAAAGGGCCAGAACAGGTTATGTTGGCCCCCAAACACTGTTATGTCTGTTTTATACTTTTTTTGTGGTTTATTAATGCATCAAATATGATACGACAACTACTTTTCATGAATGCAACACCAACTTTGGTGTACAAATCACCTCCTTTTCTTATATGGTCACTGGAATGAAAAGATCATCAGTAACACCGTCCAACTTCCAAAAACCATTACAAAACAGTCACCATTAATGGTTCAGAAATCCATTGACAAAACTTGAATGAGTTAAAGTCTGAAACAGCATCGCTATCAATATTAACTTGCAAGAAAATTAACAAATATGTTAAAAAAACATGAATGTGGTTTAAACTACCTTTGGAGGCGGTATACTTTCGATGTATATCGACCCTTTCCAAATAAACTGTCTTCAAAGTATCGATTTTCTAAAACATCCACCCCTTCGGTTTTGCTAGTACTTTGCTGCTGCATTTTCATTACCATATACATCTGAGCTACTTGATACTGCAAATTCATATAAAAACTAGCCTCATTATTTTCTACCCGTTTAATAACATAAAAACCAAAATAATTTCAATTAATTTAGAGCTTTGTGATGAAATACCTCTTCTAATGACAATGGCATGACAATCCGACTTTTTCAGAGGAACGGCAAATTAAGAAAACTCCAAATAAGATTATTACTACAGTTTACAATCAAAGCAAGATACAAAGCACTAATATAAATCAAAATCATAATAAAGAACCCTAAAAGGATGAAAGTTGAAAAGGGATTATGCATATATGTAATTGGTTGACAAAGTTTCAAACTTTATATACGTACACACAAAACCCATATCAGAATTAGCCATAAAATTAGTACAAACAGAATGATGTGATATAATTGACTTGAAAACTTGTAAACAAACACAGAATAAACACCAAATTACACTATATATGATATTTGCAAGAAAAAGGATACAATTCTTTCATCAAAACCATCGGAAAAATCAAAGAAGAAGATGACAATTTTCTTGAATGTGAGAATGATATTGCAAAAAGTTGCAAGCTTTATTTTGTAGTCAACCGGGGTCTTAATAATGTACGCGTTAAGATGCGGATTTCGATTTGTTACTCTTTTTAGTTGTAAGATCATTACCAATAACGAACTTTATAGCTGGAATTTTTTAATGACTTCTATGTAATAATAATAACAAAGATCTAGTAAACGATTACTCCGTAGTTTATTACTGTAAAATAATAATAACAATATTTGAGCCATCACCGACGAAAAAAAACTTTTCTTCGTACCATGTCATCTTTCAAAAGAAAAGCTATAAAGAAAGTTTTCTCTTCGGTGTTTTAAAAGGAACCCTCACTTAATTTATCATGTATTGTTGTTAATAATGTAAAGAGCTAATTTAATAAATGACAATATGACACCTTTCATAATAGAGGTGGAGTAATTTTCATGCATCCGTCTCACACTACATAATGTTGCGATTAAACATACAATAAAGTTGATTAATAAACGATAACTTTGAAATAAAATTTATTACAATAAACAACAATAGAATATATTACAATAAACAATGGTTAATGAAGCGTAGACGACCTAAATATTATATTTTGCCTTGATTTCATTACACAACATATTATGATATACTAATTGTTCATCATTTTTGTCTTGGGTACTTTGAGCTAGGATTTTTAGTTCTTCAATTCTCTTTGAAGCCTTGTATGAATCTTTCATCTCTTTGAAGTGTTTGTTTACTTCATTTATCCGAGACATCCGTAAAGAGTTAGTTTCATTACTTAGCTCTCTTAAACCAACATTTGAAGTACTTGCCTTTTCTTTTCGTTTCTTTATTGCTTGTTTCTTTCCCATGGGACGAGTTTCAACCTCATCATCTTCAATATTGATGCTTGTTTGCACATCCGAAGATGATGTGTAGCTACCAACCCCTGTTGTTTTTGTTCTTTTTGTATGAGGTTCACCAATGCTTCCCCCACTCCATTTCGGTGACTTTCTAGCAATTACCCATACATGCTCGTATTTGAAAGTTTTCTTATATGTGAAAACATACAATTTTCTCATTCTTTCCTTAAGTTGGTCGTCAGACCATCCACTGTGATATTCTCTATCTACATTGATGAATATTTGATTGAACTCGTTAACGGGACTAATCAATTGGTAGTAGTGCGCCTTCACTTTTCCTTGCGATCTTGGAGAAAACCCATTTAGATTCTCATTGTAGTAATTAGTAATTCGGAACCAATAGTCTTTTGATTGTTGCCCATTGCCAGTGATGTTGTCGGTCGAAATATTCAGCCACGCTTTTCTTCATCATTGGACCAATGTTCAAGTATTCTTGGTTTTGATTTGCTGCTTTTAGGAGTGTCAATATCGGTACTTTCTATATGTTCTTGGGTGGAAAAAGGAGGTTGTTCTTGGGTGGAAAAGGAAGGGATGGTGATATGCTCATCACTTGGTCCCGACGAATGTATGTAGCCTCCTGGTGGTGTGTACATTGAGAAATGATTGTTTGGTTGGTAGGTGAAATTTCCAAAAGTTGGTGTAGAGTTTGGTAATTTGTTTGTGGCATGTTTTGTAAGTTTAGAAACCTGTTAAAGAATTTTGGATGGTTAGGATCCATATTTGGAATTTTAGTTTAAGCGTATGAACGTCGTGTTTGTGGCATAGATGTTGTGACTTATCTGTATATATATTGTATTCTTGACATACAACTTTACTTTTGCCGGAGACTATATTCCTTGATGGATTAGATTTATTGATGTGGATTGATTGCTCGATATGTATTGTACAATATGCAAAATGCCACACAACTTTAATAGCAAAATATATTCTTGCCAGAGAATATAGTTCTTATCGAATTGGAGTAATTGAATTGAAATGGTTTGCTAGATCTTTATTATACATATGCGAAATTCCGTACAACTTTGTGAAAATAATAAAAGACGATACAATAATAGCAAAATGCCATTGAACTTCAAATTATCATGGACCAACTTCCCTTTCCCATATATGCTCAATCAGGTCTGCTCGTAGTTGATTATGAACCTTTTTATCACGTACTTGAACACTCCTTTCTATGAATTTATCGAATGCTTCAACATATCCATTAATAACAGGAATTGGAGGATTTTCATCATCTGACCAAACAGTTATTGCATTTCCTTCATTATCGACTATCATATTATGCATTATGATACATGCGTATATGATATCGTTCATTGTTTGCGTGTTCCAAAATCTTGCAGCTCCACGTATAATCGCCCAACGAGATTGAAGAACTCCAAATGCCCGCTCCACGTCTTTCCTCGCTGCCTCCTGCTTTCTCTTGAATTTCGTCCTCTTTTCATCTAATGGGGAAGAAAAACTTTTAACAATTGTTGCCCATTCTGGATAGATACCGTCCGCAAGATAATAGGGCTTTGTGTAATCATTTCCATTGACCTTAAATTGGACTTCAGGAGAATGCCCATGTAACACATCATTGAACACCGGAGATTGATTAAGTACATTAATGTCATTGTTTGATCCAGCAACACCGAAAAACGCATGCCGAATCCAAAGGTCTTGAGAAGCAACGGCTTCCAACATAATTGTTGGTATACCATGATCACCTCGAGTGTATTGACCATGCCAAGCGTCTGGACAGTTTTTCCAAGCCCAATGCATACAGTCAATACTACCTAGCATGCCTGGAAAACCGTGATGTTCTTCATGCAAGTTAAGTAAACGCTCAACGTGTTCAGAGTTTGGCCTTCTCAAGTACACAGGACCATATATTTTAACTACACCCTGGCAAAAATTCTTTAGACATTCGATAGTTGTCGGATAGCAGCTGTGCATTTTTGAAATGGGGATAGACCTTTTTTTCCACCACCATCTAGCCTCTGTCTGAAATACTCTGAATGGTTGGACAATGCGTTTACGATTCTGATGAATAGTTCTCTATACATGCGAAACCTCCGTCTAAAGATGTTTGGTGGAAAAACTGGGTGATCTGAAAAGTAATCAGCAAAAAGACGAGCATCTCCCTCTTCACGCCCTCGGCCAATATAAATTCTCTTCTTTCGTCGCTTACTTGAACTTTCTACTCCATCTTTGGCTTCAATAAGAAGTTGTCGTTGGTATCGTCTGCTAATTCATCAATGACGAATTCATTTACTTGTATAAGAAGTTGCTCAAGCCATCATCGCACATGGTTAAAAGGTTAATAGATATGAGATATCACTTTTGTAATAAAGCTTCTTTTTTTTCATACAGTAAACCCAAAAGAAAGAAATGTAGTTCATTAAGAAAGTATTCTGTCACTACTTTATACAGCAGATTCACGAGTCACGACTACCTCTTTTTTTTTTCCCTCTTCTCTAAATTTACTATACTACAAATTGGCTTTTGTCCTTTTTTATTTTCTGTTAATTAGAGTCTTTGATTTGATGATGAAAGCAAAGAAATAATATATACAATGATTGCATGAAATATACTGGGACAAAAAGAATAAGGCTCACAATTTCAAAAAATCACATGGTTCTTTCGAAATAATCATTTCCGTATACAATCACTCTGCCATCCACTTTCAAAGAATGCAGAATTGTTTTAATATTAATTAATTATATTGACAAGGGAGCAAAAAACGAAATACAAAAGGTGAGAGGTTAAAATGAAAATTAAACTATCAAGAAAACTTTTGGCCAACAGGTTAGAAATCTCAAGCTTTGGGCAGAAAAAACTTTTTCTCCAATGAAGAAAAGGTTTTCCAAAGCTTTTTTGCAAAAAAAGCTTTGAAAAAAACCTTCATCGGAGATGCTTTAAGAACTTTACCATTAATTAATATTCATACTAATAATAATATTAATAATAATAATAAGGAAAACATAATAATAATGATGGGAAGGATCTACCACAAATTTAAAAACAACATAGTGACCTTGTATAGAAAACAGTTTTTTTACGTAACAATGAATATTAAATAATTATATTGTCATGTAAATAAATATAAGTATAAATATAAATTAAATATATTGAGTATAAAGTAATATCAAGTGAAATATTTATATTTATCACTAAATATAAGCAAAAACTATTGCTTAACTTGAAAATTTTAACTAATGTTTAATGTCTGTAATCTCAACAAGCTAAGTATGTATAATGATTTTTATTTAATTACCGGGGTTGTAGATTTTTTGAAAACCCTAAAGTGCAAAGGGTGTTTTATACTTTTTTGTATTAAAAAAAAAAAAATACTGCAAAATTAAGGTAAAAAAAAATCAATGTTCAGGACCTAAAATAAATAAATCATGAGAAATCAATGGAAGGCCACCTGGAATTCAACGAACTAAACAGATAAACGACTCAACATAAGTTTTAAAATGCCTTCATATTCAGGTTCTAGTATACTTTTTATTAACCAAAACTCGAACAATAATACATGATTCCCAACAACCAACTAAACTACCTTTCTATGCATGTTTCTCGCCGGTGCAATTTGGGCATACCCGAAAAGTACACAAACTAATAATCATTTCAACTAAGACGAATCAATAAATGCAACGATACCCTCTCTATACGACATTCGGTTGAAAAGCTTGCATTTTAAGGTCTTATTTGATCTGTAAAAGTTTCAAAATTTTCATAGCAAAACAAGTTTTTGATTTCTTATAAACCCAAACATTTCTTCAGAACATGATGACTTTAATACTAGTAATGATTTTTGGTCACATTTCCATCTCCTGGTAACATCTCTGTGACTATGAGTGCGAGTCCCGAGTAGGCCTAGAAATTGGACATAAGAAAAAGGAAAGACATGAGTTCTTAATGCAAATAAGACAACAAATGAAATATCATTTATGTAGCTTCTATTTTACTTATTAGGCGGTCATGCCTGGTGTTCCCAACCCGATTTTGCTCTTAATGAGCACTAGAGTTAGCAAATTTGACCCATTTACTTATAACTGGGTTTGATTAGGGCTGTGTTTGATCTCAAACAGGTCGAACAGGTCAAATTCCGAATACAGAAAGTCTATTTGTAGTTCCATACGTCCCCTTAAAAATTAAAATAATCTTATTATAAGATTGAGATTACTTTATGTTAAAAATATTGTTTTCACAATTCAAAATTGCATTAACATTTTTTTGAAGGTTGCATATATGAACAGAACACCAACACAAATCTAAATAGCATACCAGTACCATTGTAGGAATGAGCTAGAAATTCCAAAACTATATTTACCTAACAGAGGGTCAAATAAATAGTTCCCTGCATACACACACAAATATAAAGATTTAAAAAAAAAGAAAAAAGAAGAAGCATCACCAACACGCAACACATCTATATAGACAAACTTGCATATGGTACCATCAAAGCATACTAATAGTCCTATTGGTTGCACATACATGTAGTTTGATGAAGTTTTGATCAAAATCTAAACACGCAATTTAAACAAATTATGATAAGGTTTGTAAACTCTTACCAAGCACAACTTATGGACATATCATATGGTGACATCCTCGGGGTAACTTCCTAGCACGCTTAAAAAGGTAGCAAATTCCTGCCAACGTTTTGCAACATATCATGATCAATCACTCATGATGTTGACCAACTGAAATGAATACTTAAATTTAAACAAAATGAAACCTTAAGATGCGAAAGAGCATTCTGCGCCCTTTGGTCTGCCATGGATGCTTGGAAGTCCACATAAAAAAGGTAAGGGAATGACCTAGAGAAGAATTTTGAATGTGATTAATCAAATAACAGCACAGGCAAGTAAAACACGTTAAATACTAAAACTTGAGGTGTCAATTTTGGGCCATTTACTTATGTATGTGTCGATTCGGGTTATCTTTATCTCCAACAGGTCAAACACATAGAATTAAACCAAAATAGCTAAAAAGAAAAAGAGTCAAATAGGTTGAACAGGTCAAACGTGTTGAAAGTCAGCGATTTATTTTTGTTATGCACATGCAACCTCTTGGAAAAACTGAAAGAAAAATAGTACTACGTACTAAAAATATAAATATGTACTTTTACATACCCAGGGAAGCCATTGGTACTTTCAGTATGTGCAGGTAAAGCCTGCCTTTGCAAAGGACGGCTTTCAATCTGCTTTGAGGTAAATTCAATTCTGAAAGATCAGCTATACGTTGTGAGAAATAAAAGTAATTTGTGATTGACGAAAAAGAAAAGAAACTTGCCTTCGTAAGATTGATTTGTCGCATAGCAAACACGGCAAGTGCCTTGAAAAGCATCCCAGGACCCTCGTCGAGTGAGAAGACAATACTTGTCTGAGACATACAATTCATATGTTACATAGGCATCAGTACAGAACATAAAATTATAAAATAATGATATTTAGTTTTCAATGAACTCAGAGATACAAACCTTGAATGGTCTATCTGTGCGTGGTATTATGGGTTCCCTTGCCAGCATTAAAAACCGAGTCACATTATCAGAATAATCCTGGAAAGGAAAACTCAAACAAGTTTGATTTACAATCACCTAAAATTTAAGAAAAATTATCGTACAAACTTGAGAGGTACCTGAATATCTTGAACAAGCAAATTTAATCCATAAATTTTAGCAGCAGCAGCACTAGCAACTGCTCCAGTATCTCTGAGTTCATTGAGAGCAACATGCTGCCATGAAGAGGTTAGAAGACACAAAAAATAACATTAATGAACATTCAGCTGTAGTGTATCATGGTGACTACTGTAAGAGACACGTAAAGCATGTAAGAGTTACGTGCAAAATGTAAACTATGATTCGTGAAAGTCTCAACATTTCTAGTGCTACTTAAATTTGTTTCCCTTGCCAAGAGAATGGAAATCACGAAACAGTTATAACTTTTTTATGTTATGGTAACTCTTTTGCTAGCAGATAAAAAAGCGAAGGAGTTTGTGACAACCTTTGCAGCACCAGCAGTATCATCAACAGCTTCTCTCACTATTCCCAACCTTGTTAATGTGTTCTCGCACTGAGCAAGAGCCTGTAAAAGCATTGAAGTACAAATATTGTAATGTTTACTCTGAGATAAGTATTTGTATGTACTCATCACAAATGAAATACCTGTGGATGGCTAAGAACCCTTTTCAGATCTTCAACTTTGACACCATGGTTAGCTAGTAAGCAATGCCGGATAGCAAGTTTCACTTCACCAACAATATGCAATCTATGTCGAAGTAACAGGTCGTAGTTCCTGTGAATGCTACCCCCTAAAGAATTTTCAATAGGTAAAACTGCTCGATCGACTAGCCACCGCTCAACAGCCTGCAGTATAATAAACAAAGGTTTCTGTCAACATGTCCCCATGCATCCCAATCCTGTTCGTTTTTGGGACACATTCAATTTTGTTGTAGTTCACTTTGAATGCTTGTTCTACTCTTAAAGCTGTAAAGATTGCAACAGGTGGTAGAATGGCCACACATAATTTAACCGTGATTACTTAAGAGTTAAGACACAGAAATTTTTGTTACTTTTGGTATTACCATGTTGATATGAAGTCAAAGTCTTCTAAAATATCAAAAACTAAGCAGAAGTCTAGAGCATGGCAAACAATACAAGGGTGTAAAGAATAAAAAAAGAAACATATAATTTGTTCAGAAGGACTATAAAAGCATATTTCAGTCTTCATTTCAACTTTCTTAGGTGTATATAAAATGGATTTCGATAGCATATGATGGTGCAATTGACTTAAGAGTGATAACTTATTCGCAGTTTTCAAATGCTTGTCCATGATGGATGAACTCTAGTGCTTTTATTTTTGTTAAAAGCCACTTTCTTCAGCAAAAATTCTACATTTTATTTTGGGAAAAAAATACAGGTTAAAATTCCCAAGACCCCTTGTAGTGGTTGTGATTTACTTGGATTACATGATATGTTTCTATTGGATGTGCAAAGGTAGTTTGAACACTTGGCTAGTATTCAACAAAACTGAAAACAAATATTGTCTACAGAAATGCTGCTCAGCAGAAGCCAAAATGACTATTTGGAACTATTAAAACCAAAAGGATATTTCTCTAAAAAGAGAATAAACAAGTCCATGACTATCAAAATATTTTGGAGGGTTCCAAGACTAAACTACTCTATGTATCTCTCAATCCTGTATTTCAAACAAATGTATATGTAACCTATTAACTCACACCACCATTTATGAACACAGGAAACATGTATGTTAACGTACCACATGTTTTCATGTTACAGTTCCTTTTACATAAATATGGAAGTCGAGATGTAGATAGAGGGGGAAAAGGGCAAAAACTATAGACCCATACCTTCAAATCGCAATACATTACTAAGCACTTAACAAAGTTTATGAACCAAAAATATCAGTTGTTAGGGATAACCAAATGAGTATTGTCCCTTGAAAGATGTGAATAAAGCAAATGGGCAGCTCTGAAGACTCAGTTTACCAAAATGATTGTTATCCAACCAACTACAACAAAGATAGCGTTCTCAATAAGTGATTCTACAACAAAGATGCCGTTCGTTTCACAATACGTCAATTTTCCCACAGCAGTATCTAAGTTACTCTATACTAAAGCAAACAATGATTTTAAAGTTAAAAATGAAGATTATCTTTAAGAAACATGATTCTGTGATGATTATTTAAACCTAATATAAATTAACCATCCAGTTTCTCTTCTAGTCAAGTTGTGTCTTCAGAACAAATAAATCTTAACAATCAACAGTATGCAATCATGTTTCTGATCAACAGTACACGCTACCAGTACCTCAAAAGCAGTCTCGAATTGTTCACAAGGGACTGCTTCACAGTTAGGGTAAGCCTTCTCAGCAGCAGATTCACTATAAGCTCCTGGAACTCCCTGCCAAAATGCCACGAAACAAACATGTCTGAGTAATGCTATAACCGAAATAAAATCAAATAAAAGGAAATGCTGTCTGCTGCTAGGGTACTTTATACCACGTGCGGTCTATGATTTCATATGATCCTATATGTACATTTTTCAAGACCGCGTTCACTCCAAAGTGCAGTTGCATGCATTAGAAACACTCATCATTTCTCCCATCTAATGCTGCAAACGTGTCGAGATGCTGCAAACGTGTCGAGCTGCTGAGCTCGAGATGGATATAAGACCGATTGAGGTAGTTTTGAAAACCTATATTTTTATACAAGTTTTATTCGACAATTAAACTTTTTCAAACATATTTGTAAATTAACTTCAAGTCTTGAATAGCAAATAATCATTTTAAAATATTTATAGATTAGAACAAGGCATGAGCACAGGTTAAAAATCTTGTCGAAAAGTCTACCAGTATTAAAGATGAGCTAGGCTAAATATACATTTTGAGCTCGATTTTTAAGCTAGCACTCGATAAAAGCTAAAATTGCTAGATAAAAGCTCGACCGTTTCTCAATCAATTAAACCCTATTTCTTTTTAATTTTGTGAAACCTATCATATAGATGATAAAATCAATAGGTGACCTGATAAGCAACACGAATTCTGGAACCTTCGGATGGCAATCCAGTTAAATCGGTAGAAGTTAAAGGCCCTAACAACATTATAAATCCACAAAAAACAAACTATAATGAATAAATAAATAAACTCCAAATGCCGTTGAAACAATTAACCAAAAAAAACATGTTTGGGTGGTTACTTGGAAGAGAAGTGTGTTTTCCTTCGGTGGGGCCACGTTGAATTGATGATGATGATGATGCGGAAGCAGAGAGTGATATATTAGTAAATCGGTGTTTAATTTTGAAAGGGGGAAAATTGAATGATTTGGAAGGTGAAAAGTGGTTTTGATTGGAATTGGAAATGGATGTAGTTGTTGTCGTATGATGAAGAGGAGGGTTTATTATTGTGCCCATTGTTTCTGCTGTTGTTCTAATGGATGAAGTAGGGAAGAAGTATTGTAGTGGTTTTGTGTATTCAGAGTTGCATCAAACAAAACTAAACGACTCTTCTTTTTCTGATTCACAATTTTTCACAATAGGATTCGTTCCTTTTATAAATACCTCCCTCCATCCCAATTTTATACTCTCGCGTTTAGACGTCAAAAATTATTGAATTCTTTAAAAATTTAAAAATAAATGGGTATAATTAAATGAATTTTTTTTATTACCCTTTCATCGCGTGCGTGTGTGTGTGTATATATATATATATATATATATATATATATATATATATATATATATATATATATATATATATATATACACTAAAGGAGTATAAATAATTGCTCTACAATTTGTCACGTAGACAGATATGCCACGTGGCAATCTCTTAAAATTTACATATAATAAAAAATAAAATAATTTAATTATTAGTTTGATAACCATACAAACAACAAAAATAATTTTTTAATAATATATAGAAATACATATACGTACATTTTGAGATATCATAATCATCTCACAACACATCCTAAATTTCTTAATTCAAAAATAGCTTTTAAAAAAATTAGTTTATATTTATTAAAATACAAACCACCGTTTTTAATTTATAAGAAGTGGTGTTCTATATTTTATGTTATGTCAACTACATATTTCGAATCGAATATAAATATAATAAATCGAAGGATTATCCTTAAATACTCCGTTATTAATATAGTTCATAAAAATTTAGTTTCTGATAGATGTTGTAGCTGTATATAGTTTCGAAGGATTAATCGAAGTGACGATTTATTATGATTTTAGCTATCAGGTGATATTGGTATAAGCATATTTGATCTTGCCGTGCATCGCACGGGTATGTATCTTATATATATATATATATATATATATATATATATATATATATATATATATATACTAAAGGAGTAAAAAAAATCCAGAATTTACCACGTAAGCATGAATGCCACGTGTCAATCTCTTAGCTTCAGTTAACAAATTATTTAATTAATATTATTTTATTATTTTATAATAATTAATAAATAATAAATATAAATGCTACATATATTATTATAATGTGGAAAGAGGAGTCACATACGAAAACAAAGTCCTATAAATTATTTAATTAATATTATTTTATAAATTATTTTATAAAATATGTACTACAATTATCATTTAATCACAATATCTAAAATAATTCTAATAAATTACCGTGCATTGCACGGGTCTTCCACCTAGTATATATATATATATATATACTAAAGGAGTATAAAAGAAAGCTTCAGAATTTATCACGTAAGCACTAATGTCACGTGTCAACATCTTAATTTTAGTTAATAAATTATCTAATTAATATTATATTATTATTTTATTATTTTTTTAATAATTAATAATTAATAAATGTAAATATTAATATGAAAAGGAGTCCTATATGAAAACAAACTCCTATAATTATTTAATTAATATTACTATTTTATTATTAATAATAACTAATTAGAAAATAAAATACCATTAAACAATTTGACATATAAGTTACGATTTTATATTTAGAGTAATGACGTCAACTTTGTATAGCTTTAAATTGTCGTGTATCGCACGGGCTTAAAAACTAGTATATATATATATATATATATATATATATATATATATACTACGGGAGTATAAATAAAGGCTCTAGAATTTGACACATAGATTGAATGACATGTGGCGATCTCTAAAACTTCATAAATAATTAATAAATATTTTAGATGTTAATAATAATTAATAATTAATATTTTCGTATATGATGCAATTAATAAATTAATTATTAAGTTCGTATATGATATAAATTAGTTTTTATATATAGGTTAGGATACAATTATTAAATTAGATTTTATTTAGATATGGGTTAATACTATTAATAGTTGAATTACGTACTTATCTATGAATAAAATATTTAAGATTGGATAAATCTTCTGTTGGATATAGTGTCCAATGTCATAACTAATTGGAAAGTATATCATTAAAAGTATAGTTTTTTTTGGGTCGCCCTCAACGAACAAGTAAGAGAAAATAAATGAGAGATAATATTAATTGAAATTAATATTATGGTTAATTATTTGGTTTATTAATTATCATAGTTGATGAATTAATTATAAACTAAAAGAAATTGATGAAAATTCTGGAAGCCAAATCCAACCGCCGGTTGGAAGATTCAACTGACGGCTGGAATCCAAAGGGATAAGGCGGTGGAGCACGCGGGTCGTGGCTCGGATACTTGGGCATTAAGTAAACCCAACCGTCGGCTGGATAATCCAACCGGCGGTTGGATGGCTGAAAACAGGTGTCCCACATCGGCCAAGGGAACAAACCCCAGCCTCCCTCTCCCTATATAAATAGGGGGCATGTCATGGTTTCAAATGACACAATTCTCTCTTTCTCATTCCTCTCCTTGTAAAAGTTTATACGATTAGATTCGGGACCTTAGAAGTTGGAATTTTCTCTTTGGTTCGTGGGTGTGAGCTATTAGAGGTGCTCTGGTTTGAGTACTCGCCTCCAAGCCAAGAAGGTTTGCCAAGGTAGTCTGCGTGTGAGAAATCCGATTTTCTCAAAGGTTAGTATTTCTTATTTATCTATTTATTTTGTTATGTAGCTTATTATTATTAAGTTAAGATCCTTTAGGGTTTAGTTTCCTTCATATCCTAGATTAATTGTTATTTCCACATTGTATGTTAATCTAGTAAGGGAATAGAAAACCTATCATCTTCAACAGTTGAACCTATTTGAACCCCGTTTGTATATATATTGGATGGACGGAACCTTAAAGTTTACAACATTGGCTAAGAATGTATGCTATATGTGAGATTTAAGGATAGCTAACACTGATCGGTGTGATTGCAAAAAAAAAAAAAAAAAAAAAGGTATTGTATGTTTTTTTATTCATGCAAATATAGCGTGTATGTTTTAGATGTATATATGATTGATGTGTTCTTCAACTAAAACAAGTAACTATGTGGTCAATGATTTATGTTCGGTCATTGGTTTATGTTTAGAAAAGTCTAACTGCACTTCGTTCTATAGGATCTTTTAATTTGAATGATAGATGTAGCCCTTTCAATATTATCTCTTACTTATATATGGCTATATATGAATGTATAAACACCAAAAAATTTGAAGAATTTAGACTGTCGTGCATCGCACGGGTCTGTATCTAGTGTGTGTGTGTGTGTGTGTATATATATATATATATATATATATATATGTGTGTGTGTGTGTGTGTGTGTATGTATGAGTTTTTCTTACTCGCGCGTTGCAGCGGGGTTTAAAACTATTAATTTTTTAGATAAATAAACTTATAAAAAATAACAAAAATAACAAAATTCCAACATATTAGATATTTAAGTTATTTCAATATCCTAATCCTAATCCTACATATAACATAGTGAAAAATGACGAAAATTCTAAACTGTTTTGATATTCTATATACTTCTAATTCTAATTGAAATATATTCAGTTTTTCTTTTTCATTATCACATAATTATGATAATGTCTCATTGATTAGCTGCGCCACCATACAATCGCCATAGTTGACATTATACATGTCTTTTAAATATAAAATAAGTACTCGTTACTGTAACATCTACCCTAAGGGCCTACTAATATACGGGTAAATTCCTAACTTTAAATTTATTATTTAATGTGTTAGGAATATTTTAGTATTATTATGTTTATTTGATAATATTAGTCAAAAGGATAAATGAGTTATTATGACTAATACATAAATCATTGTTTTAAACTAATCTAGTTGACGGTAAAATAAAATAGTTGGTTCTCGCAAAATGGTTTTAGGTTCCAGACAATACAAAATGTTCTCAAACCTTCTGTAAACTTTCCTAACCTCATTTTCTCATTTCATAACATATGGTCAAGCTCACAAGTTCGTTCAATCAATTGATAGCAAACTGATTTTGATTCAAGATTAGAAAATCGAATTTTATATCATCATCATCATCTTGTTCTTGTGAGTATTTGAGTTATAATTTGTTTTTATGAAAATAACCAATTCATGAATTATTTGTGAAAAAGAAGCTTGAAAGATGTTATATGATAGTATTTGATGTATATGAGTTGTTAGAAAGCTTGTTAGAAGATAGGAAGTCAAAATTGTGAGTATTGGAAGAAGAAAGTTCGGGAATTCTGGGTTGCAGTCTCGAACTTCGCAGGTTGAAGATGAACTCAGTTCGCAGTGCTTGATTGCGAAGCGAACTGAGTTGCCCTGCGAACTGAGTTTTGCGAACTGAGATTTTGTCTTGCTAACTGAGTTGCTGCAATGCGAACTGAGTTCTTGCCATGCGAACCGAGTTGGGCTGCGAACTAAGTTTGCTGCGAAGCGAACCGAGATCCCTGCGAACTGAACATTGCTGCGAACTGAGATTTTTAAAATTTTGTTTTGCAAATTTTGAAATTGCACAAGTGTTTTCAGGGTAGCGACTAAGTGACAAATTTCACTAACTCGGATTGGGTAGAAATTCGCATGGTCACTCAAAAACGACTCAATAATCAAGGCTCCGTTTTAAGAGCCTAGGCAGTTTTTGGCCTTTCGGGGTCATCTTGGGGTCGAAAATGACATTTTTCAGTTTTAAACCTCGTTTCGGGATTTTCTGGTTTCACTTCGAATTGAACTTTTGTTTCTTAGACTTCAGAGATTTGCTTGTTCGCTTAAATATGTTATATGATTATGGAATGAGTTACTAACTCATTATTTGTTGTATTCTCATATCAGCAGAAGACTCAGTAACATTAGACTTCTGAGTTGTTGGACTGAGACTGACAGGTGAGTGGATCTGGAACTCACAAGTTTGATTTGGTTGTAACGGTTTGGTTGCAACAAGTAAACGTAGATATAATTGATAGACTGTTTAGTCTGATTTGCTGATTATGAATCTACGTGCAATGTGGCCTTCGGGCATTGGTTGTTATTAAAGAGGTCAACAGATTGTTGGACTTGATTATTACATGATTACAGATACAGGGTCTTGTACATGTGTTGTATTAGAACATGTGTTGTGAAATGATAATATCAAGTTATCGGTATATTCTGTATAGGCCAATACAGATTGTGATAAGCGTTATTTGAGGGCCACCGCGGCCATAGGGTTCCTCAAAAACCACCGATCCTCTTTGACGATATGTGTTTACGATTAATTGATGTAAACAGATTGTTATGCTAAGCTGAACTGTTAGTTTCACATTCATTCACTTAGCTTTGTGCTAATCCCCCACCTTAATCCCTGCAGGTCATGATTGATATGGACGGGCAGGAAAATTATGTTTGAAAAGAATGTTTTAGCAGCTGGCAACTCTGATATGTTTTTGATAACTTAAATGAATGTTGAAATTATGTAACACCTGGTTATGTACGATGTTTTAAACAATATATATATATATATATATATATATATATATATATATATATGTACATATGTACATTTTATGAATGTTAATAATGCAATATATATTTTGACCTACGCTTTCGAAATAAAAGAATATTTTATAGAATATAAAGAGAGGGCGTTACAGTTACTATGGTCATAAGAGACGCAATTATTGCAACAAAAATAATTAAATAAATTATTGATTTTAGCATTTTCAATTAGAAAAATATTATTTTTTAAATTTATTTAAAGTGAGTTAACGTGTGTGTTAATGATTAATATTTGAACATGTAAAATTATTACCAAATTTATAAATATTATCATTATATAGATTATAGATAGATCATAGATTCTCCTATGATATAAAATTTAGGTCGAAGAATTTACCTTGTTGATATAAATACAATTGTATAATTGAATATTTTATAAACACATGTAATCCTTATATTCCCATTTAATATAAAAGTTAGCTAGTTTGAATAATCTACATTATTGATATAAATATAATTTTAGATTTGAATATTTTAAAAATACTTATATGAGATTAATAAATATATAAATGATCATGCAAGATAGGTTTATAGAATAATATGAGCATACATGTTATCATAAATTACATATATATTGATCATGGTATATTTTATAATTAGTTATATGAAATTATATAAATATGTAAGAGATTTATATTAGATTATAAAATAAGGTGAGTTGGTATAGTGTATTGAGTTTAAATATGTTATGAATAATATACCATCAATTTGGTGATTGTATGTGCTAGAAATATATATAGCATAAAATGGTGTGAAAAAAAATTAATGGTAACAGACTAACAGTGTTATTTTATCTAAAGTGTAAGGATTATGTTTGTTAAACTGTGTATTTTTTTATATGTGAACAATAAATTTTGAACGAATTAAGTAGGAAATGATAAAAGTAAATAACTAACGCGAGTAATTAATAATAGTAATAATTTTTATTTTTATAATTATACAATTCTAATGATAATATCACAAATCTTTACTTATTGTTTATTCATAATCATAATCATCTTCATAATAATATAATAATAATAGAAGATAACATATTTATATTTACCTAAAAAACATTTTACATTTTCTCTCTTAAAACTTAAAATTATAAATATGAAAAGTTATTTAATCAACTCTCACGTAATCCTTACTTTTTATTGTGATTTATTAATAGTTTGACAAAACTAGCTGATAGTTGAAGCTGAAAATTTATAGCTGAAACTTATATATTAAGCTAAAAGTTGGAGCTTCTTTTTTATATAAGTGTTTGGTAAAACTAGTTGTAACACCCTCTCTTTATATTCTATAAAATATTCTTTCATTTCGAAAGCGTAGGTCAAAACATATATTGCATTAATAACATTTTATAAAATGTACATATATATTATTCAAAACAAAGTATGACAACTAGGTGTTATATAATTTCAACTTTCATTTAAGTTATCCAAAATATATCAGAGTAGCCAGCTGGTCAAACATTCCTTGAACATAATCTTTTGGCCCGCCCATTTTGACCTGCAGGGATTAAGGTGGGGGATTAGCACAAAGCTAATTGAATGAATGTGAAACTAACAGTTCAACTTAGCATAACAATCTGTTTACATCAATTAATCGTAAACACATATCGTCAAAAAGGATCGGTGGTTTTTGAGGAACCCTACTGCCGCGGTGGCCCTCAAATAACGCTTATCACAATCTGTATTGGCCTATACAGAATATACCGATAACTTGATATTACCATTTCACAACACATGTTCTAATACAATACATGTACAAGATCCTGTATCTGTAATCATGTAATAATCAAGTCCAACAATCTGTTGACCTCTTTAATAACAACCAATGCCCGAAGGCCACATTGCACGTAGATTCATAATCAGTAAATCAGACTAAACAGTGTATCAATTATATCTACGTTTACTTGTTACAACCAAATCAAACTTGTGAGTTCCAGATCCACTCACCTGTCAGTCTCAGTCCAACAACTCAAAAGTCTAATGTTACTGAGTCTTCTGCTGATCTGAGAATACAACAAATAATGAGTTAGTAACTCATTTCATAATCATATAACATATTTCAATACATAGTATCGAAATGACAAACAATTACCAAGTTATAACAATGCACTTATGTAATTATTTACTTAATCATCATAATAACATATTTAAGCGAACAAACAAAATCCCTGAAGTCTAAGAAACAAAAGTTCAATCCGAAGCGAAATCAGAAAGTCCCAAAACGATGTTTAAAACTGAAAAATGTCATTTTCGACCCCAAGATGTCCCCGAAAGGCCTAAAACCGCTTAGGCTCATTTTAAAGAGTTTTGATTATTGGACCGTTTTCGAGTGACCATGCGAATCTCGGCCCAATCCGTGTTAAATGAAAATTGGGTAAACTTTTAGTCACTAAAAGTATCACTAACACTTATGCACTTTTGAAATTTGCAAAATAACACTTTTAAAATCTCAGTTAGCAAAGCAACATCTCAGTTCGCAGGGATTCTCAGTTCGCAAGACAACTCAGTTAGTAGGGATTCTCAGTTCGCAGGGATTCTCAGTTCGCAAGACAACTCAGTTAGTAGGGATTCTCAGTTCGCAGGACAACTCAGTTCGCAGGGATTCTCAGTTCGCAGGACAACTCAGTTCGCAGGGATTCTCAGTTCGCAAGACAACTCAGTTCGCTTCGCAAGGTTCAGTTCGCATCGCAGCAACTCGGCTCGCGAACTGAGTTCTTCTTCTTGCAAGCTGCGAACCGAGCCTGCTGTAACCAAAAACCCGAACTTTCTTCTTCCAAAACTCACAAATTCGACTTCCTATCATTCTAACAAGCTTTTTAACAACTTATATGCATCAAATATCATCATATAACATCTTTCAAACCTCTAATTTCACAATTAATTCATGAATTGACTAATTTCATAAAAACAAGTTATAAACACTAGAATACTCACAGGAACAAGATGATAATGCTGTGAAATTCGATTTTAACACAAGATGATGATGCTACTGATGTGCTTTGATTCTTCACAGGAGGTTTCTTCACTTTTGAAATTTTCAATTCGCAGAGTATAGAATATGTGTAGAAGTTTTGAGAATAAGAGTATGTATATATATATTAATCTAACCCAATACCATTACAATTTTAGTTCCCTTCTTAATCTATTGTCTGGAACCTAAAATCATTTTGTGAAACCAACTATTTTATTTTACCGTCAACTGGATTAGTTTAAAACAATGAATTATGTATTAGTCACAATAATTCATTTATCCTTTTGACTAATATTACCAAATAAACATAATAATACTAAAATATTCCTAACACATTAAATAATAAATTTAAAGTTAGGAAATTACCCGTATATTACTAGGCCCTTAAGGTGGATGTTACACTAGTTGGAGCTTAAAAATGTAAATTGACATAAAAAATAAAAAATATATGATATATAATGATATAAGCTTGGAGCTTTTATTTCTATAAGCTACTTCAAGTAACTTATTTTTTCAATAGATTACTCAAGTTTTGTCTACCAAATAAAACTGGAAGCTTGAGATTATAAAAAAAATAAGTTCAAGCTCCCATAAACGACAATAAGTTTGTGTGCCAAACACATCCGTAATATTAGAGAAAGATTAACTTTATATATATTAATTATTAATAAGGACGGACTATTTTTTATGTAACATATAAATGAGTTAATGGCAATTTAGACTTTTCCCACATTGAATTTTAACTTTTAATACTATGGTTAAAAAATGTTTTTTATGCAGCTAGCAACATCCGGAAAATGATGATTAGTAATAATAAACTGATATCAGTATAATATTATAATAAAACATTTATGCTTTTCCGACACACTTTTTAGTATGAACAATGTTACACATTATTCAACTATTCGTGTTGAGTTGCATCAACTCCATTTTCTTAAAAAAACATCACGTGGTCAACATTATATTTATTTTCACTGCATAGCTCCTATCCCCTACTATTTTAATATATAT
This sequence comes from Gnaphalium uliginosum, assembly GCA_963930675.1. NCBI lineage: Eukaryota > Viridiplantae > Streptophyta > Magnoliopsida > Asterales > Asteraceae > Gnaphalium > Gnaphalium uliginosum. Next base: position 2,362,581 of record OZ005680.1, on the reverse strand, counting down.
CTTGTTAAAAAAAATTCATGATGATTCAAAAAGGTAAAAGTCCTACTTCGTTAGTAATTTTTTTAAGAAAAAAAAACATAATCTTACAACTATTCAAAGTACTCTTATATGTCGTGATTATCAAAAGATAACACAATATTTACTTTTTGTGAAAAAAGAAAAGAAACTTATATATCTTATTTGGTAAAACCAAAAAGTCCGATAGTAGGTAAAACAATAAATATGTTAATGTTTTTGTATCATTTTTCATTGTGGTTGGTTGCGTTAACACACTTCATTTCTATATAGTACATCTTACTTCATTTCTATATAGTACATCTTACCTAAAATTAACTAACTTAATGTCGATGTTGATTAATCATCATTAAGGTGGTTTAGTGGTTGGCCTCATAATATCATCACAAGAGGTCTCTTATTCAAACCTCACTAGTTACACATCAGGGAAAAAGTAAAAAACGATCACATCATAATCCAATTAAGCCGCGTACATCTGAGTAAAAATATTTATCATTTCCAAATAATTTGAACAGTAAAAACATCATCCGTAGTGCATAGATATTTTTTAAACAACTGTGATGCAGTGTTTTAAACTATAATGCAATTGTAATTATTATTTTTCTATGTAATAGATCCATATAGGAGCCACGTAAGATAATGAAATGTATATAACTTTTATACAATTGATCAATTCATGTTCCACATTTTTACCCAAAATCACTACATATCAAAACTTCGCTGCCCAAAATTACTTTAATTAAATTTCAGTAAATGTATCGAAAAGTTGTATAAATTACTTATACAAAACTAATATGCCATTTTGTTAAGGTTAATTTAATTTTAAGTCACCATGTTCACAATTCACCACCACCAATGGTGTCGTTTAATTACAACCTCTACCAACAAACCAACAAATATGTTCTTCATTATACAAGACTAATTAAGTAAACCTAAACTATACTTAAGAATGTGAGAGCGATATTTATCAAGTTCAACCAATAAGATTATAAGAGAGAACTTAGTTCAACCGATGAATATTTCTGACATACTTTTAGTTCCATCTAAAATAGGCCTACTCTTAATTTATTAACCATCACCAAACATGCAATCATGTCATAAAACGAAATGCACAAAATCATATCGTAAATTACTCGCTAAGGACAGAGACGATGGATATTCACTGTTGACGGTGGCGGAGGGCGGAGATGGTGGTGGTTAAATATTGACAACGACGGAGGATGGAGATGGTGGTGGTTCACTATTGACGACAGCAAAGGACGGAGGTGGTGGGAGTTCAGTATTTACAGTGGAGAAGGACATATCTGATACTTTGGTTAGAATTTCTTATTCAACACTAGATCTGACCGGAATCATTAATAGCACCATCACCGAATCTTCTTCTTCTTCTATAGTAGATCTGACCGGACTTTATTCGTATTTCTATTGTATTTCGAGATCTGACGGTGAAGAGGGAATGCCGCCGACCTGTATTTATGGGTTTCGTCATATCAAATTAAAGTTCCATCCATCTTAATTTTAGTTTTTGCTCTCAATTTTGGACATTTATTATAAGGTGGTATGTTTGTGTGTGATTTACTTGCATTGTGAGTGTATAAGTTAACGATGGATGATGAAGATGAAGTATAAACGTTTGGTATCTAGAAGACAGAGACAAAAAATTGCAATTTACACATTTATGAAAATTTTGGGTAGTGGAGTTAAAAGTATCGAACTTTAAGCTAACGTGGAACTTACATACCATTGCCACATCACCTTCTAAGGCTACATAATATCATTTTGACCGGTTACCGGATAATACGAGTGATATCATTTTGACCGGTTACCGGATAATACGAGTGATTAGTAAGTTCGTTACTTACAATACAAATTTTGAAAGTAGAATGCGTACAACAAGATTTTTTGTGACAAGTTCAATGCATTTTTAGACCATGTGTCCTATATAAAAATGTTTGTTCTCTCTTTAATTTCCAGCTCTAGTAACGAAAACATAAATCACTTTCATCCCAATCAATGAATCGATAAACTTAAAACATAAGTCTTTACTATTTTTATAAGATATTAAAACTACTGAACTAGTTAAACTATCGATCTATTCAATCCTGTGAAAAAGTACTCTATCGATGAATGAATAATAGCATAATGTTCGCGCTATGTGATGGAATATAGTATTTTATAGCCGAAATACTGATTCAAAGATGAGCGTATGATTTCCCGTAATAATGTGTTGATAGTGATAATTTGTTTATACGTAGAGTTTGAGATTCGAAATACAGTTGGTAAAAAGCAAAAAAACTAAAAATTGTGAAATTAACAATGTTACAGCGTGAAATGAAAATTAGACAAATTAGACGGGGAGTCTTAAAACTTTTTATAAATAAAGTATCAATATGTATAGATATTTTATACTTATTGTGATTTTGTCTCTTTTTGGCATCATTGATTAAAGACTGTAAATGGGCAAATTTGTAATTTTGATTTGTTTTTAGAATTTTAAGATTCAATAGTGAAGATTCTTCATAAGTACTATGGATTATAAATAATAGATAATACTAATAGTAATAAATAATAAATAAATAAAAATAAAATAAGATGCTTATTTAGTTCTAGATACAATAATTTAATAATAATAATAACAATAATAATAAATAATAATAACACTAATAAAATAATAATAATAATAATAGTAATAATAATAATATAATCTACCTACATAACTAATAGATGATAGTCTATTTTCTACGTGACACATTTATTCTTTTAACAACTAAACAAAAATCTCATGTGTCATTACCCTAGCTTCATAAAAAATCTCATCTGTCATTCAACTTGAAAAATGTTTAAATCCACATATTTTTTAGCTACTAGAATTTTCAATTCCAAGATTACTGATTATCAATCGTAAATTCGTTACTACATACGTTACAAACTCTATTTTCAAATTTATTTTCACTTCATACCCTCTTATTTATTGTTTGGTCCAAAATAATTTATCAATAGTTAACTTATTTTGTGGTTTATGTAAGATGAGAATGAGAAAAGTTGTATAGATAAGTTATTGAGAAAATTCTATGGTACACTCATACATTTTTTTCTCAATTTTAACAAGTTTTGTTTACTTATGTATTTTTAAAGCCATTGAACATCAATCCGAAATATATAAAAATAATCATTTTACATGTATACTAGAACCATATAATATCTATATTATATTATCATTAAATTTATTAAGCATTTATAAATACAAAATAAATATGTATTTAAAAAGGTATGTACCTATTGTTCACTAAAAAACAATATAAATGGATAGTCATTTATTTTCTTTGTTTTATTCTAATAAAAAAACTACGTTTTCCTTTAAGTTATTACTGTGAATCACAGGGGTGACGGGTTATTATTTCAGGTTGTCCCATTATAAGCGTCTACTTTAATTTTTAATCAATAATTTTTTTTTACTGCATATAGATGATATTTGATTTGTGAAAAGTAAAGTGTACATTTTAATTGAGACACCACATTTATATTTTAATAAGAAAAAACTTAGATAACTTTTGATATGTCAATTAATAAAAATAATAATCTTGAATACATTGTTTCATATATTATCTAAAACACTAATATATATAAAAATATTTAGCCGTTTATCGGACGGGTATGGAAACTAGTAATAAATAAATATAAATATAATAATTAATGATAATAATAATAATAATACATATAAACAAAAATAAAAACAAACTAGATGGTCGATACCCCGATCTGATCCGGTCCCCCAAGTTTTTATCATTTTGGCGGTTACAAAATATTTTGAAAATCGCTTTCACACACGTACAAAATTAGGGCTCCGAATATGGATTCGGATCTGCCATTAATTGAAATGGATGAAGAAGACGATGATGCTCTTATTCCACTCCCTTATCAAACTCCCTCCAAATCACCCCTCAAATATTTCTCTTTCTCCCCTCTATCCACCAGTAAGTATATACAATACAACCCTATATTATATGTATGTATGTATACATATAATTTTTTCTTCTTCATATATTCTTATTTAGAAATTTATGTTCTACATTGTCATAATTTTAACTTCAGTTGATATGATTAGGTACCGTTTCTTCTGTTGCTAGTAATTGTATGTTTGTTTGATCACTAGAAGTTCGTATGCTTTACCGATGATATATATATATATATATATATATATATATATATATATATCATATTCATCTATTCTTTTTGAGAAATGATGTTTAGTTATGTTCTGCATTGACTTCATTTTAACTTTGGTTGATATGATTAGGTACTGTTTCCTCTGTTACTAGTAATATTATGTATGTTTGATCAGTAGTAGTTCGTATGATTTTCCAATGACATATATAACTATATAAAGAAACATAAGAGCAGCGGGTGCTGTAGCGAAACTTATTGCAAAAGAAGGGAAATCGGCCACATTAAAATATCGGATATTCACATTGAGAAATGATGTTTATCTACATCGTGTTCAATTTTGCTTCAGTTGATATGATTAGGTACTGTTTCTTCTGTTGCTAGTATTGTTATGTATGTTTGATTAGTAGTCGTTTGCATGCTTTAACATAGCATCACAATTTCAACGTGCTTCTCAAAATCTGGTTATCATGTTTATCTATTCTGTCTGTGTTAATAAGGTTGTGTGTTATCCACAATTGATGGATTCGTTAGGGTTTACATTATAACCGTGAGGGTTCATTTTTTCACAAATTAGTTTAGTCTTTTAGTTTTAATTTTTAATTAAATAATATCTGCTTATGTTGTATACAACATAAGTTAAGATGTACATGTGTTGATTCAAATGATTAATACTCATTGCAGATAGTTTGAAAGATATGGAGAAATCAAGCAGTTCATCGGTCAAAGCTAGCGATAACAAAGAGAATTTTAATGCAAACAATGTACAAGTGCCAAAATTAGGTATGAAGCCTATGCCGATGAAGATGAGAAACAAGGGAGCTGGATACAATTTGCGGAAAAGCTTAGCATGGGATAGAGCCTTTTTCACCGATGAAGGTTTCCCCAAATTTTCTTTTATTACACCTGAAGTATGATTATTTTGTTGTAAGTTTCATTTCACTATCTTTTGTGAGTAATTAATTTCTTTTCCATTTGTTAGGCATCCTGGATCCTTATGAATTGACTTTGATTACCGGCATTAATGATAAATCACGTGGAGGGGAGTTGCCTGCTATGAGTGAAGAAGGAAATACCACATGTTCTTCTACTAGCAGACTTAGAAACAAATCGAATGATACTGAAGACTATGAAGAAGTTATATCTAAAGAGTTACGTGACAAGAGTTGTACATTCAAGGGAAAGAGAGAGAAGACAGGTTCTTCAATGGGAAAACATGATTTTTTACCTCATCATAAAGTATGTTCACTCATTATTCCTTGGTGGGACTCTTAATTAGAGTTGTTTATTATGCGTTTGTATTTTGCATAATAGAAGGCTGTTTTTCATGCTCGGAATATGATGTTTGCAGGTCACACAGACAGTTCTTTCTGTTGATTGTACAAATAGAGTTAGGTTCAAGGTTGGCAATGGTTCAGAGCCTTTGGCTGCATCATCATATCCTTTTTGTGCTTGAGAAAGATAAGGATTTTACGTCTAATAAATTGACTTGTTTTCACCCTAAATTTGGCGTATTGTTGATAATGAGCCTTAACTCTCGTACTTTGAAAAGGCCAGCAAATTCAAACATTTTGAAAATAGCAAATAAAGATTCCAAGCTTCCTAAAATACCTATGTCAAAGCCAGGATCTTGCGTTTCGGCAACAACGAAAGGTTCTATGACAGCAAACCAATCAAGGCATACTCTGATTCCTAGACCAAGTAAGTGCAAATGCATTTTGTATTTTAGAGCATATTTATACATCTGGTCTAGTATTTGTTTTTATTCTTGCATGAATTTTATCTCGTTTTTCTTTTCTTCCGCAGCCACGAGTGTTCAGAAGGATGTTGGGTTTAAAAGCTCTATAAAAAATCTGCATGGCTCTCAAAGTAAAGCAAAAACAGGTTTAGGTACCCGACATTTGTCAGCTAAAGAGCTACCTAAAAAACCTGTAAGAAATTTGGTAATGACTCCGGCTCTTTCAATCTTTATCATCCATCCAGATGTAATTTATATAACATAGCATTCTACTTGTAAGCATGCTAATTACATGAAATGGTGTTTTTCAGTACCATGGGACCTGAGATTGTTAGTAACGGAATTGTGTTAACCTTATCCTGATCCTGATCCTTCTAATGTGTGCAGACAAACTCATCTTCTAAAGCAGCTTCTTCAACCAAATCACGATTGGTACAGGTGGGCACAACTAATAGTGAGTCAGAAATGGTTCCAGATAGATCGCAGTTATCTGAGGTCCAAGAGGAATCTGCGCTTGCAACTAGAAATCTAACTCAAGATACTGCAACAAATTCGGTTAATATTCAAGCCCTTTTCAACCTTTATCTTTCAGTGTAACATGTCTAATATATAATTCTGAATGCTATTTACGCAATCATGAAATAAAATAATCTGGATTTGAAGCTGCTAGACATATTTCTATCCGGTCACTAACTAGGAGTGCCAACTTTTTCTTCCTAATCATACAGAACAACTTAATAACTGAAGCAGCTAGGTTGACTAGTTCAGGACCCTGCCATAATCAACGAGATAGTAGTGGCCTGATACTTTCAGATAGACTGCATCTATGTGAAAGTAAAGAGCATCCTGCTTCACTTGCAGCATCTCATCATATGAACTTTTACAATACTGGTTTATATGCTCAAAGTATTGAACCTGCAAGACCATCAGGACTGCGATTACCGTCACCGTCACTTCGGTTTTTTGATCAGGTATTTTTGCTTCCATTTGTATTTCTTTTCTGAAATGTAAAAATATCTCCATTCTTAACGTTGCATTCTTGAGTTTGGAGAGAAGAAAAAGAAGAGATGCAAAAAAGAAAGGACAGGACATTATTTGTGTGTTCTTGAGTTGGAAAGAAAAAAAAAAAAAATTTCACGTTTCACCTTCATTTATTATTATTATTTTTTTAATTCTTTTTGTAACCGTGACATCAGTCTAAATCCATGAGTCTGAGTCCACTGTCACAAACTTTTGTGTGTTCTGGGTTGAAGACACAGGGAAAGAAGGTGGACAATTTCCAATAATACCCTGTGTAATGTGTATAATATGTAAACTTTAATGAGGGGCGGTTTGGTAACTAATACGGAGTATTATATTATTAGACCTTCGCCTTCCTTTCTTTCTTTTTTTGCCTTCTTTTTTAATTTTAATTTTGTTTTAGTTTAATCTTCACATGCTGGAAAGTTTCGGAAAAAAATCATCCAAACCTTGTCTTCCGGTTCCTTATTCTTGCCTCCAAAAGAAAACTATAACACAAATTATTTTTTTCTTTTGATTTCATTCAGTTTCCTTTCTCTTTATGAAAACTTCAAGAACACAGTGTAAATAATCAAACATCACGTGTTTCCTTTATGAAAATAATTGCAGAAAACAGTTTCAGAATCTGGTCTCTTGCAGCAGAAAATAAATCAACAGTGTAACTCTAATACAAGTTCTAATAGAAAAATTGGTGAGCTGAGGCCTCCAGCAGTACCAGCAAGAACACCGATGAAATTTACTTGCATCAAAGAAAACATATGTTCTGCACCGGGCACTCCTAATAATCCTTGTGATAACTCTCAGTTGAGTCTACCACCTAATTACATCGCAAACACTACTAAAAAGGTCCCATATTCAAACATATATCCAAATCTAGAGAGAAAAAATGAGCCAAGGGTAGACATCATGGAGCAAAATGAATGTATGGATTTCAAGCTTGATTCACATAAAGTTATTGGACATGAGGACCGAATCCTTGGACATGAGATAAACATGGAAATGGACAAGATAACATGTAAGGCTGATGAGGAAATTAAGTCAAGTCATCCCACTGAGCAGTTGGACGAAGGTAATGCCAACCTTCATTTGGCTGGAAATGTAGGATATAACAGGGTTGGTGAAGGGACTTGTCAACTAATGTCTGAAGGTAATGATGAAAAAGATCCTCTTGCTCCTGAAACAAAAGAGAAATCGGTGCTTCATATTGAGGAAGGCAGACTACAAAATCATAATCATATGTCAACTTCCAAAGAGCATATTTTGACTCGGGTGGATGATCGTACGAACTATATGTGGGATCTTGCTCAAACATCAAGGGAACAGTCTGCTACCAAAAATTCTGATACTCCTAATGTTAATCGTGAGTCTCATCTGGATGCTGGTAGACTGGAGGCAGATGAGCAGGCTAACGAAGTTTTTGTGGAGTTCCAGAAGGATGTAATTAGAAAAAGAGAAAATGATGTTGGAGCCACAAAGTGGGTGAGTCTTGGTTTGGAAAATTATTCTGTTCTGCAGCAACATGAAAAAACATGGCAAGAAAATGATGTTGAAGTGGTAGATGATCATACTTTACCTATACAAGATGATGCTAGATGTGATGTTGATAGCTCTTGCAGCAAGACAAAGGGAAGTAATAGCATAACATCTAGAGATCCCCTGAAAGATGAAGCTCAGAATGGAGGAAATAGAGATGCCATAGAGTTGAAAAGTTCAGTTAGTATTATCAATTCGTCTTGTATTCCATTTCAAAATATGAATACTGTTCAAGGAAATGATGCTGCCGACAGTTTCGATGTATTTCCTACTAATGTCGGATCACCGGTTCTATATGATTATTTGTCTGCTGAAGGCATCCACATCGACCCAAGTATTTCCATCGAGCATCAATCCCAGTTACAGGATAGCAGTACAGGTAATAGGTCAGCAAAGTGCTTGAAGGTCTCAACTCCTGCATTGCTGGATTCTCGGTTCAGTTCTGTTAATTGCAGTCAAGAAGAGGATCCGTGTGCCAATGCAACTGAGATTACTAATGATGTTATACAAGAAACAAGTTGCTCGAATTATTCAAGTGCTATCTTCATGGAAGTACCAGTTGAAAAACAAAATGGGGTTGATGTGGCTTTGTTTCTTGAGATATCACTTGCAGAAGTACAGTTGGAATCTGGAGACGTTTCTCCTTTGATTGATGATCACAACCGGTCTAGCCTCTCTCGTCTCAGGCCTGAAGTTGAACTTGGTAGTGGGACTGCTTCTGTGGGTGATGATGCACTTCTTCTACCAGAATCAGTGCTGGATGTGGCTCTAAGTGCCGACACTTATCCAAAGATTCTGGAAAAAGAGGGAGTAGATATAGCAGATGTAATAACTGAAGCTGAATCTAGAACCAACAAAGAAATTCAGAAGAGTAAGGAACTAGGGATAAATATTGTGAGCTTGTCGGACGGTGATATATTAGTTCAATCCCGCAACGGATTATCATCAGATCTACACAACCATTCAATACATTCTGATGATAGTGATGTATTTGGAGAACATCTAGAGTTCTCTAATGCTGCAATTGAGATGGAAGAAGTTTTTAACAGTGCGGATTCATGTTCATCTCCTCGGGAGGTTGCTGATAATGTGCTTGAAGTAAATAGAACATTGTTTGATGTGGTTCTTGACACTACTCATGTCTCGACAGATAATGATCGAGTACTTACGAAGGAAAGTTTATCTCCTGAAAAGATTGCTGATCTTGACAAACTTAACAATGCTTTGGACAGTTTCATTGCTGTTCCAGAAGAAAGTATTAGTCATGGATGTGACTTACGACACTCGAATGCTAGTTCCCAGATTTTTCCTATGGTACAAGTAGATGTTTCTGATCTAAATGAAGATGATCTGCCCAATGAGCTTCAAGGTTTTGTTGGGATCAGACCGTTGATTGAAACATATGACTATTTCACAAATGGACAGTCAGGATCCTGCAGCCAAGACCCCTCAGAGTCCAAAGCAATCTTTTCAGTGAGCCAACAGGCGACTATAGCTACGACACTCCGTTCAGTCACTGCAGATTTATGCTCTGTTGCTGGAGGAGATGAGAGCATGCTAACAAGTTCATGTAGCGCTGGAGAAGATGAAGCTGAAACTCTTCAAGATGAAAAAAGTCCAGTGGTGGGTGAATTTCACCATGAATTCGACAGTGGGAGCGACCTTAAAAGGAACAAAGTATCGATGTAAGTAGCTTCAAGCAAGTTCCACATTTATTATCATTTTTTCAACTTTTTGACTTGTTTATATATCTTGGTGTATCTTGATCAGGCCATCGATTGAAACATATGACTATCTTACAAATGGACAGTCTGGATCCTGCGCCCAAGACCACTCAGAGTCCAATTTAGTCTTTTCAGTGAGCCAACAGCCGACTACAGGTGTGGAAACCACAAGTACAACACTTCGTTCAGTCACTGCAGAATTATGCTCGGTTGTTCAAGGAGATGAGAGCATGCTAATAAGTTCATATAGCATTGGAGAAGAAGATGAAGCTGAAACTGTTCAAGAAGAAAAAAGTCGAATGGTGGGTGAACTTCTCCATGGATTTGACGCTGGGAGTGACGTTAATAAGAACAAAGATGCAACAGTGTCAATGTGAGTAGCTTCAAGCAAGTTGTATATTTATCATCCATTTTTATAACCTTTTGGCTTGTTTATATAGCTAGGTGTATCTTGATATTGCATCTATAATTAGGGAGAAACATCTAAAACTTTATATACTCTGTTGTCAGCAAGAGCTCAAATAACATCAAGAGGCAAGATAATTCCTTGGTCATACATCCGCCAAATGCTGTTCCCTTCTCTGATGAATGGCTGGCAGCTATTGAAGCTGCTGGAGAGGTAATACACATGAAACTTGTAGGAGCTTAAAATACTTTTGGTTTTCCAAATCAGTAAATCACACATTATATTCTACCAAAGGTGTATTATTTTATTCCATTTGCCGCTCTCATATCTATGTGATCCTCCTTTTTCCTTTACCCACAGTATGTGATGAAGCACGGGGTATAGTCAATTAAATTAACTTGATAATATCATTAGGCACCACGTAAATTATTCTAATTATAATGAAGGTTTGTTAATTGGTAAATCACTATTTTCTTGTTTTGATGGGAATTTAAACAATAATATTACACGTGAAGTTCCATTGTGCAGCAACCATCTACATGATTTTCTGCAGGAAATCCTTACCATGAAGTGTGGTGCCGTACAACATTCACCCCCAGACAAATCTGTTCCTGAACCAAGCCCATGGTCTCCGGTATGACTCCACGATCCTAACAATCAGTCTTCACTAGCTAAAGTAGAATATGAGCATCATGCAACAAAACTTTCATAAAGTATTGGAGCACTTCAATGTCTATCTAGTCAATGATTTAGTGAGCCACTTGAAATTACAGTTATGATCTATTCCCAGGCTAGAAGGATAAATGATACTGAACAGTGAGCACTAAGTTTTAGCCTTTTGTCACGGCAGTGCTTGTCACTACTCTCTTATAACCTTGATCAAACATCTAACTGTCTAATATTAAATTAACGAGTATTCCTGACTTCACATGAACTTTCCGACCTTTTAAGCACTTCCAACTTTTACAATAACGATGTCCTCTAGAAACCAGGTCCTGAAAATGACAACATCACATTGGGATGATTATGGATAACCTTTATTTAAATAAGTCCATAAGAACTGTAGAAGTTGTAGAGAAAACAATGTAAATATTTTTTTTTTAAAATTATTACTAACGCAATATAATTTTTGTTTTCATAGTTAACATAAATTTTCTATAACTAGTAAAAAAAAGGACAAAATGTCGAAAAAGGTAACATATTTGTCAGTTTTTGTGGGGGTGTATGTTTTTAGCTGTTACTTACATTAAAAGGATTAAGAGTTTTAATTTGATGTTATGAGGGGTATGGGGTCCATAAGAGTAACTTTTCGCTTAACTGGAGCTGGTTTTCGCTTTGTTGGCATTCGTAAATACCTTCAATTTTAGCTTTAATTTCATCTTCCTTTTCAATTTCTCCGTTGTTGATTTTAGGGTGTGTGTGTGTGTGTGTAACGGTTAATGGATTTAAGTGAGAAAAAGAGGGTTTGACTTTTATTTCAAACGAAAAGTGTGTTTTTTAATTTGTTAGAAATATTTAATGCCACCAAATCTACGTCCTCATTTTTAAGACACGTCATTAAATTCTATACACTCTTATAGACCCCACACCCCTCATAATATCGAGTATAAAAATCTTTATCCTTTTAATGTAACTGTTAAAAACGTACACCCTCAAATGATAAAAATTGACAAATATGTTACCTTATGTCGGCATTTTGCCCTAAAAAACTGATAAAAATGTGTCTGCGGGCCAACGTGATGGTCACCCAGTTGGGCCAATTTCTGAAAGTTACCTTCCTCTAACCTTGTCAACCTGTCTGACCCAACCTTTTTGCCACCTCTACGATTTTCCTTTTTTTGCATCAACTTATGAAAATGGTTTTTCGTTGGGTGTAATTTGCACTTATTGTTACTGATAACAAAGTTTCTAGCTTCAACCGTATATATGATGTCTTTCTGGTAATGGATTTCAGGTGAAAAACAAGGCCATTCCACTTGGACCCTACGACTGTACAAAGTACACGCATGGCATGCCATCAAACCCTCATTGATCAGATTGATAGTTTCGGTTTGGTGCATTCCTTCTGTTGTTTTGATAATTGCTGCTGATCTGTCAACATAGAAACCTCTGCATGCTATAGTTTCTAATTATCACGTTCTTTTACTCATTAAAAACGCATCAATAAATCGTTTTGCATTCAGCTGCATCTAGAAATTTAAATACCAACTCTAACTACAGTTTACACAAGAGGTATATGTCGGCAACATTGGAAAAAAGTATATAGTTCCTAGAAATTAATATGACACTAACACACTCACAAGATATAATATTCTGGGGGTGGCCTTAGATAGTTAATGGTACAAGTAGTTTGAGCGTTTGAGCAATTGCACTTAATTAACACACAAAACTACATAACTAGGTTCACTTAGCTACAATTAGTTTCAATATGCTCTGCCTTTTCAACATTTTGGTACTTGTACACCCAAGCACAAACCAGATAGTACCCAAAGTTGACTATCCCAATCACGGTCAACGCGCAATACACATTATCCATTCTCCCGTCATTTATCCCATTTGGCAACCACCCTGTTGTTTTCCTCAATAAATCAACCACCGCTGCCCCCAAATAAAACAAAATCCCAATAAACAAGGCCACCATTGCTGCTAGAGTGCTCTTAAGTTTCTTGAGTTGCCACTAGGGTTATGGGTTTGAGCTGCATTGAGCCGTGTTGATTCAACCAGTGCAGAGACGGCCATGCTTGATATGTTTAGTGCATGACCAAGACCTATTCGTTGTAGAGGGGTAGGTGACCGTCCAAAATCCTTTTGCCACATGGGAATTAGGAAGCGGTCAATGATGGCTAGAGCAATGGAGCCATGGAGGTTGTGATCATGACAAACACAATCATACTCCCAGCTGGGATTTGAAAGTGGGCCCCTAGGTGGCGGTCACTGGCTAAAGCTTGAAGGACTAGTAGGCTTATTTGGATAGCTATTGGAGTGCATAGCAGTATACCTGTTGACCATAGTGGGGAGATTCTAATTAGAGTTCTTAAGTCCTCTACTTGTTGCTATGTATATATTTATATGTAATGGAAGTGGAGATTCATATCATTGTTTCGTATCACACCTTTTGACACAAGTGTCGTGTATTGATGGAAGTAAGCACTTTCTGCTTCATTCTTCGCATGAATATAAAGATTGATAACATTTGATTTATTAGGCACTTCTAATTAAATTACTCACATCAGTACTAGTTCAATTCTCTATTATTTAGAAGTATTTATTTATTTATTTTGATTAGAAAGTTCCTTGTATATATATCGTAAAAGAAGGGTTTTGCTATCTCAACTCAACTTTTCGTAAAAATTCCTATATGTACGATTATATTTAGAACTGAAAATTACGATAGTAGTCTATTAGTTTATGTTTAGCTTAGTCTTAGTGATTGGGATATGAAACAAAAGACGGAGCTATAGGTTCAGCTTCCATTCCAGTGTTCGTTTAATCACGAGACATGAGTTACACTATTTATATTCTTTCACGTTGACTCTTCTTTAAGAGCTTTTTGTTTTCAAATTGAAAAGCTCTTCAATTCTAAAAGTTTCGTTTGGATAAAAGAGTTTTGAGCTTTTAATTTCTTTTAAATGAAAAGTTAATCTTACAAGCTTTGAAAATTGAAAAGAGCTTTTAATGAATATATTTACATGATTGCCCTCGTCATTTGAGACTAGTTAGTTTATAGGTAATAGTTATTCAAATGATTTTTCGAAGTTATCGTCCTTTTTGTTTTCAATAAATTAATAAGGAATTAAACCTAATTAATAATTAACAATACTGACGTCCCCCAAAATAAATATTTTAAACACTTTTCAAAATAACAACGGACATGTACATATTATTACTACGTGAAATATAGTATGTAATACATTAACACATAATCATTATTGTATCAAAATGTTTAATACATATACATATAATTTTGATATTAAGTGATACTTGAATCATTATCGTTTTTACACTAAAATATTCTTTGTCAAATTTATATTTAGTTATATTTATTATATTATTTTTATACATATATTATACATATTATTATAATATAGTAGTTTCATATTATAACACTATTAACTATACATATTTTTTATAATGTTACCCTAATTATAAAAAAACGAACATGTTAACCAAAATATAAATAATTTAGTTATTTATATTATGAATCATTATGTTATATATATATACTATTTAATTTATTATTTTTATCATTGTCCTTTATTGTCATTTTACTCATTTCAATTACAGCCACAACTATTTTACCAAACACTACTTTACCAAACATATTTAGAAAAATATATCTACAGTCTCAATTAAAAGCTACAGCTTACAGCTACTACTAACAGCAACAGCTACAGCTTACAGCTCGTTTTGCCAAACATACCCATAATCTTTAACTTTCCTTGCCTTTTCAATTTTTCATTTATATTTAATTTCGTAGTTTTTGATCTTACTAAATGACTCACATACATTATATTATTATTTTATTATTATTATTATTAATTATTAATATTAAATTATTATGACAATAATGCTTGATACCTTGTCACTAATGCAAATTAATTTATTAGAAGATCAAATTAATCAATAAAAATTCGACATATCGTTTTCGAAGGATCCACAAACTTACAATAAAAATAAGTAATGATATATCATTGTAAACCTCCCTTACAATATTTTTAGATATTTATGTTGTTTTATATTAACCCAACAAGCATAAAATCAAGTACAAAAATTCTGTAAAATCATTCTCTTATACAAAAAGTTGTTTACTTGAAGTTAGTTGATGGACTTGTAAATGTTCACACCATCTTCTTTTGTCTCTCTTGTGGCTCTTGACAATAATCTTCCATCTTGGATGACAACAACACCTTTCTTTTACAAAAAGCCGCCACTATAACACAAGCAAGCATCGTAAAAGGGCTTCCTTGTGGCTTGGGCAGGCGATAATATCGTTTTCCCAACACACATATAACTGAAGCAAGTAGGTTAGCCAAAACACATAGACCAAACCCAAGTCCCCCAACTCACCTTGTCTTCGACATAAATGATCCCAATCACACTTACAAGCATTGCAGCATAAACGTAAAAAAGTGCCAATTAAAGAAAACTCCTTGATGATTTGTGTTATTGAATTGGTCAGCTCCCATTGTCGCCAAGGTGAACTGTGTCCCTGCGGCTCCTACGCTTGCAAGTGCAAGACTTGCATATAGAATAAAGAGTTGAGGTTTTGAAGGGTGTTGGCACAAACTTGATCCACTTTCACATGATGGAGGTTTTAGTCGATCTAGTATTGCGGTTAGGGTCAGTAGCTTCACACCCTGCAATATTTTTATTTCTAGATAAGAGTAAATAACTGAATTAAAGGTTAGTATTATCAAACTCAAGTTTAATACATACCAACAAGGACAATGAAAACGAAATGATGATGACGCTAAAAGATCCAAGAAATGAGTCTGCAAAGATTGTGCCTACGATTGGGAGCAGATTGATGTAACCGTTGATAATGTTTGCAATTTGAGCCGCATCAATGCTCTTAATGTTAAATTCTTCTATTAGATAAACTATAATGTTGTTATTCCATCCTCCAGTCGCAAGAGTCAAGCCAGCCATCGTTGCTACACCCAAAATTTTAAATTAATTTAATTTACGGGGATAACAAACTACTAACATCTTATGTGGTAAGAAAACTTATGGACAACTCAAAGATCTTAAATTCAAAAGGGAAAACTTTATAAACCAATGTCCAAGTCGTGCATATATAAATTGATCAAGAAACAATAGAAGTTTCACCTCAACATGATCCTAAGTTTATATTTCGTATAGTTCTTTACTTTAAGTCCCTATATATGCATGGATGTATGTGTGTGATACATATGTATGTGGTGTGTGTGTGTGTGTGTGAGAGAGAGAGAGAGAGAGAGAGAGAGAGAGAGAGAGAGAGAGAGAGAGAGAGAGAGAGAGAGATGAAGAAAGGGAAGGTGATCCAGTCACCATGGTTGAGGGGAGGTGAAGGACTTGTGCTTCCAAGGTTGTAAATATTAGTTACCCAACGCTTGTGTCTCAATTACTTTTAAACAATATATAGATTGCCATATATATACTCTTACAAGAGGACAAATTAGTCTTGTGTGCTTAACAATATAATGACATCTTCTTAAAACTGGAAATTAAGTCTAAAAAAATCATAATGAATGTGTTGAATTTTTTGATTTGAAATCAACTGTAAGGTACATACCAACTATTAACTATATCGTCGAAAATCCTTTTTAGAATTGACTATAAGCCTTGTCCCAACGGGTTTCATCGGCCGGAATCGATGAAGTCTTTGAACACTGACACCATTGACACCCTTTCTTCTCTTTGTTTCGTCAGTTTTGCAAGTCGGTTTGGCGACGAAAGGGACGGGGTTGGGGTGAGATCCGACTTATATTTAATGTATTTTTATTTTTTGTTTAGTGTATGTAAATGTAGGTATATTGGTAAATGTGAGACCCAAAAATTTAAGTGACGAAACCACCATTGGCATCGTTGTATCTGTCTTTCGTCAGTTTTAGGTGTGCTGACGTGGCACGACTGACAAAAGAAGTGATGAAACAAAGGTTGGGAGTGGTCAAAGTTACTCATGTTAAATAAATAAAAAACTAAATATACGCGATAGAAGAAGTGAAAATTTAATTTTGCTGGTAATCAATTTCGTTTTGTTGATAGTATTAAATTTTCACTTTATCCTGTAATCAAAATTGAACTTATATTCTTTTTAATGTGTAAATAAACTTACGTTATGTATATCAATTTTTTTTAAACTAACTTTATATTATACTATTTTAAGACCCGCGACAACGCGGGAAATTTAAATTGAATTTATAAAATAAGTTGTTTTTCTAATATATGTTAACGTTAACCTTAAGTTATTATTAATAAAAATGCATTAAATGAGTCAAGGATAATTTAGACATTTTCTTTTGAATTTGATTTTTTGTTTTACGTGGGTGAGAGATTTTAGGGATATCTTCTTATTTTTAGGAAAAAAAATATTAGTATTAGTTATGAAAGGATTCAAATTTTTTTAATTATATCCGAAAATTTTAAGTTTAATTAAAATAATTAAGGTTAGGGAAAGGATTTGATTTTTTTGTATTAGACATTTTTTTATAATATAATAATATATATTTAATTAAGGTTAGGAAACTATTAAAATAATTAAAATATTAGTATTAGTTAGGGAAAGGATTTGATTTTTTTTATTAGACAGTATTTTTCTTTTTAGTTATATTCGAAAATTTTAATTTTAATCAAAATAATCAAGTATTAGGAATTAATCTAGGTGGTCGGATCGATTTGGAAAAACACAATTAATGGCCAGGATTCTTCCATCGTATTCCGGTTTAAGTATATACTAGTTTAAGACCCGCGACAACGCGAAAAATTTAAATTGAATTTATAAAATGAGTTGTTTTTTTAATGTATGTTAATGTTAACATTAAGCTATTATTAATGAAAATGCATTAAATGTGTCAAGGATTATTTAGACATTTTCTTGTGAATTTGATTTTTTATTTTACGTGGGTATATCTTCTTACTTTTAGGAAACAAAATATTAGTATTAATTATGAAAATATTCTTTTTTTTAATTATATCCGAAAATTTTAATTTTAATTAAAATAATTAAGTATTATGAATTAATTTAGGTGGTCGGATCGATTTGAGAAAACACAATTAATGACCAGGATTCCTTCATTGTATTCTGGTTTAAGTATAGAAGATTATATTATTATTATTATTATTATTAATATTATTATTATAGATATAGATTATAGATTTTTCTCTGAAAATTTAATTCCACGTGAGCAAGTCTTGGGACATTGGGGTTAAATACAAATAAAGTCAAAGGGTGCGATCTGTAATTTATTTCGAATAGTTTTTAAACATTTTTGGTACAAACACCATTTTTACTGACCAAAGGAGTGTGCGGGTAGCGCAAAAATCTCGATACGGTCAGTTGGGTCAATCGATACGATCGTCTTTCTTTCTCAATATCTGAAATCTAAATCGCAACATAAATGGCAATAATTTCAGCTAAATCAGCAAGGTCACACACCAGGAAGAAGAATTCATCCAAATCCACATCTTTTCTTCCCAAAGGTTTTTTCCTTTTGTTTTACTCGCACTTTTTTTTAATTTAATTATAAAAACTGATGTCTGGATTTCAATATATCTAAGTTTTAGGGTTTCTGATCAGAATTTAGGAGTACTTGAAGTATATTAGTTTAGTGAATCACTGAATCTGATTCAGATACTAGGATCCACTGATTCAGGACTATATCAACAATTTTATGAGCATCATTTAAATTATACCTAGTTTCTATTCTGTTGTAGATATATGCCTAATTAAAATTAGGGTTAAGTGTCTGATAATGTATCATTATCTAACTGTACTTAAAGTTCTACTTTGTGACTTTCAATTATTGATATCGTATATATTTGTGGTCAATCAGTGACTTAGTGGATTACTTGGCAACTTATATGGCTGCCAACATTTTCATCACAAAAATATTGGTGATCTGATGAATAAGTCATTTGATACATACAGTAGCAATAATTAAAAATTTGAGACGTACAATGGAAACTTCTAAAGTTTCATACATACAATAAAATATAAAGTCAAGTTAACCTCACATTAATCATTACAATAAGCGAAAAGTTCGGTTAAAAAGAGGACTATGTGAACTCATATTCCTATACCTGTTTCAAACTTGACTTACATGATTTTGAAGCTTTATCTCTCGGTTACTAATCCTTGTTAGTATGTGATCCAAAGTTATGTTTATATTTCAAAGTTGTGAGGGTATTCGAGAGTACTGATAGGTAGAGGGTCCAACTTATTATTGTTCCTACTTCGTGTAGTAAGCTCGAGAAGCCGAACGTCCCAGATAGGCAGATATTAGTGATTTCCGTTTCTTAAATTATTTACGTAGTTAGCTATGCTAATTTCTTGTTAAGATATCCAGTTCTAACATTCCTGACCCACTGGGAACTACTTAGGAATTTTGAATAAATTGCTGCTCGTTTTTTTCACGGGGTTTTTGGCATGGGCCTATCAAGCAACACGTCCACCACCTCCAAAGATATGTGGATCTCCTGATGGTCCACCTATTACATCACCCAGGATAAAGCTTCGTGATGGAAGACATTTGTCTTTTTTAGAATACGGTGTTCCAAAAGAGAAGGCCAAGTATAAAATAATCGTCGTGCATGGTTTTGATAATTCAAGACATCATAATATTTTTGCTGGTGCAGCCTCTTTGGTATAGATTTTTCCATCCTTTATTTTACTTGTTTATTCAGTGTTTCACTTCACTACAACAAATTATTTAAATGTACACTCGTTTTTTTTGGACACATTTTTGCCGTTACAAAGTTAGGAGTTGTAAATACACGCATCTGCTTGCTTGAAACAGTTTCGTGTAACAATTTGATATCTATTCATTTTTAAGTGTAGATGATATATATATTTCTTTATTTCTGTATGCTTAAAGCTATATGTGTGGAAATTCTATTGAGTTTATATATTTTTCCATGCGTATAAATCTGAACAGTTTGACAAAGAAATTACACATTCATCTAAGCTGTGAAGATAAAAGTGTGTCCAAATGGCTTAATTTTTCTAGTGTTTTTTTTTTTTTTTTAAATCTAAGCGAAAGAGTTAGTAACCCAAGCATCGGGATGAATTTTACAGGATCTTATTAAAGATTTAGGTGTGTATACTGTTGCATTTGACCGGCCTGGTTATGGAGAGAGTGACCCAGATCCTAAGCGAACTCTTAAGAGTTTGGCTTTGGATATAGAGGAGCTCGCTGATCAGCTGGAACTTGGATCTAAGTTCTATGTAGTTGGATTTTCAATGGGCGGAGAATTGGTTTGGCCGGTTCTCAAATACATCCCTCACAGGTGGTGAAAACCAAATTCCGAATACATTTAGCATTTTATTAGAGTTGGCAACATAATCGGGTCAGGCGGGTTGGGTAATGAGTAAAAAGTACTAAAAAATGGCTTCATTTTGATGTGGGTCATTTTTCTGGTATGACTTAAACACAAATTTTGTTTTTTATTTTATTTCTATATAAATAGTTAATGAGTTAGTTATGATTACAAAAATGATATTGTTAAAATAACGAGTTAACTACACAAATCTTTGGTACCATGATTTCAGAGGCTATATCCCTAAAAAAAGCTTTGGGCAACTTCAACCTGTTTATCCGATTTATCACCTCCTTGTTTAGCTTCAATTTTTGATTTGACCCTGTTAAGATAAAACACAACCAAGTCAACCCATTGGTAAGTAAATGGGTCGTTCTGGAACGTATGGTTAGCATTGCCTTCACATGTTGTTCTCGGGCCAGGGTGCGTGGGCTGGTCAACATTTCCTGTTATCAACCTTTTTTATCCCGAGGAATTTGTCTTAATCTTGTTTATTTTGTATTTTTGAATTTAACAGACTAGCAGGAGCAGGCCTCATTGCTCCAGTAGTTAATCATTGGTGGCCTAGCTTCCCTTCAAACATATCTAATGAAGTATATTCCGAGATGTTTACACAGGACCAGTGGTGTCTGCGTGTTGCTCACCATCTACCGTGGCTGACACATTGGTGGAATACTCAAAAATGGTTCCCCGGTTCTTCTGTTGCTTCTCAATCCCTTAAAATGTTTTCTCCCCCAGACATGGAAGTTTTGTCAAAGTTGAAGGGTCAAACTGAAGCACAAAAGGTACTTCTCTTTCAATACAACTTTGCAGATTTTGGGTCATCTATTTTTGGTGTTGGCAATTTCAACCCATTAATTTATGAATGGGTGGCTTTGGGTTTCTTCTTTTCTATAAATGGATGGAGAAGCATTTGCGGGTTAACCCAACCGGACCCTGTCCATTTTGATCTATGCTAAAACTGGTTCACTTCATTCAGAACCCCTTTTTGACCCTTATCCAACTTGCCTGAGCTGCACAGATTGCTTTTTTTAATCTATACTGGATTTAAAGATACAAAATTATAGATTGGTCTAACGCTACATGGCAAAAACCCATTAGTTATAGAAAAGGACCCACTTGCCAACATTTTGTTGGATGAATGCCATGTGGCATTAGGCCGATCTTTAGGTCTATCTTTGGGCTATTATAGCATATCTCATTAAAGAAATTTAGGGTACACTTACCAACTTTCTTCTACCCATGCTTCCTTTTTATAAAGTAGACTTGTTACCCTAACACAATATGGGGCAATGAGCTAAACTAAAGAGAGAGTAAGTTTCAGTCCTACTTGAGGGAACCAAGTTGCCTTTTTTCAAGATGAACTAATTTGGTGATAATGTAACCATGGATGTGCTTTTATGCACAAGTGCTATAACATTTGCTTTCATCTATGCACAGACTTATTTATTTGTAACCTGTATACATGGTTTTGAGCTTTCTTGAATTATGCTAGACCGCTAGTGAAAAAGTTGGATTATTATTATTGTACTAATATGGTAGTGTTATCACATCTAGCGTATTAATCATATTTATAGAATATGGAGGATGAAATTTTTTGCGGGTCACATCAACCAATACTAACAAACGACCTCTTGCAACCCGAATTTCTTTCGACTGTCACCCGACCCACCCATCTTGCTACTTCTAAATTAAATGTACAGAGACATTATTGATTTTGCATAGTTGTACCTAGCAAGTTTGACTTATGCTACTTTCTTCAATGTGTTAAAGACACAGCCAAGACAACAAGGAGAATATGAGTCTCTCCACCGTGATTTGATAATTGCATTTGGCAAGTGGGAATTTGATCCAATGGAACTCGAGAACCCATTTCCACATGGTGAAGGATCAGTTCATTTATGGCAAGGTGATGATGATCGGTTTACGCCTGTGAAATCGCAACGCTATATTGCGCAACAACTCCTATGGATCAATTACCATGAGCTACCACGTGCTGGCCACTTGTTTGTTTTTGCTGATGGGATGGCTGACATGATCCTCAAAACTCTTATAAATGTAAAAGATTAGGTTCACATCTAAGGGCTAGGATTGCTAGCTAGGAAGGTCTTGAATCCCACCGTATCTGAGTTTTCGTTGTTTTTTGTCTTCCAACTTTTACAAGCTTATTGTCGGGATGTCGTGTTGTATATGATTTTGGTACTTATTTTGCTCCTTGGGTCCATTTACATTGTGGACCTATACTTCATTCTTTTCTTTACCCGATATCAAGAATGGTGCCAATGTTGGTATGTTAGGTAGATACGTGAAAGTGCACATACTAGATGATTTGGTTAACAAGTCGAAATGGGTTATGCTTCATGGGCATTTTTGTTCAATGGGATGATGTGGATGTGATATGGATACAAGATGACGACGCTCATTACAATGGGTGAATTAGAGCTCAATGAGATTACACGTTGAATGACCAGCAAATGTTGTGAGGAAAGCTTGATGGGTATTGGGCATTTTCTATTTAAATAAAAATCACATAAAAAGTAATTTTTGGTTCCTAGTATTTATCCACATAAAAAAAGAAGCTACTCAGCCTACTCTTTTGATTCCTGGATTTCTTGCACAGTTTTTTCATTTTTTTTCAATGCATATAAGATAAGATACTAGTAAGATATAAGAAAATAACTTTTACAGATCGAACGTTTGATCATGCTAATACGACATCTCATCAACCCGTTTCTTCTTTACCAAAAGAAGGTCTTGGAAGGTAGTACAAATTTGTTGTAAACGCAGATGGTTAAATACTATTACTAAATAAAGAATATAACTCCAACTATGATATTTGTAATTTATCTATTTATAACAAATAATTATTGCTTTTGGTACAAGTATTAATATTACTCGTGTCAAAAAATGGAATGCGTGGCCACCGCAAAACACGCAACACGATCTGTTCGGTCACTTACATAAATAAAAGAGTTAATTTCACATAAGGTTCCTGTGATTTATACACAGTACTGCCGTTAGTCCATGTACTTTACATTTAACATTGACAGTTTTTATGGTTGTAAACTTGTTGCGCGACCCTAACTCCCGTCTATTTTACCGTTAAACTTACTGCCAATGTAAAAGCAACGTAAAATATAAAGTACAGGTACCAACGTCAGTACTTTGCGTAAACTACAGGTACCTTCTGTGCAATTAACTCTGAATAAAAAGACAAATGGCATCAGCAACAACAAAATCATCCAAACTAAACCCACTTCTTTTCTTCCAAAAGGTTCGTCTTTTTTTTTTTTTTCTTTTCACTCTCACTCTTCTTTGTATGTATTCTTGTAGAAACCTTTTTTATTTTTTGGATTTCAGTTTCTCAAAATTTCAAGATCCTGATTAGAATCTTGTTGCCATATATGTTAGCGAAAGTTACTCGAGTAGCACTTTTTGATACTGCCATTGTTAAAATTTTGAAACACAGCTAAACATATACCGCTATACCCCAACGTTTCGGATAGTATATATGCGAATGTGAGAATTCAGGTCTTTTGAACTGTTTCCCAGAATACTTTGCGAATACGAGAAGAATCGCATGTGAAATCGCAAAGTTTCTGCTAAAATAATTTAAAAAACCTAAGTATATTTCTTATATTAGCTTTTATAGTAGTATGAAAATCTGCCGTCGATTTTCCAATGTTAAAACGTGGGTTTTCAACGATTCGGCTAAGGGTTTAGTGTTTGGCAGTTTAGGGTTTTTGAGAGAATTCGCATAAGAATTTTAGAAAGTGAAATGGGGAAGAGTTGGTCAATTTCGCAGAGGTAGGTTTCGTATAGTTGTATGTGAGGTACATGGCTATTTTCTTGAAATTGGATGCTAAAAGTGTTACTGAAGTAATTTTCTCTGTATTTAGTTATGTTATGCCAATCTGATTCAAAACCTAGGATCCGGGACTATAATCCTTTAAATTAAATGTTTAGTTATATATTATTAGATAGATAGATATAATATATATGCGTACTTAAATTTAGATTTAATTAAATATATGAAAATGTATCCAACTTTACTTAAAATTGTCTCGTATGTATCAAACTTTTAGTTATCTCTTTAATCGAGTTGTAAGCCGGTGATGCGGCGGATGACTTGGTAACTTGTATGACTACCACGTCAACAAAAAAAAAAATTCGTTACCTGATGCAGAATTCATCCCATACATAAAATGGCAATAATTGGAAGTTCCATACAATTGAAACATTTGAAGTTGGATATATAGAATAATTGTTTCGGGTAAAGTTCTCATACATTTGACACACTTAACCCTGCATTAAATCATCATGATTATGATAAGGAAAAAGCCGGGTTAAAATCAGGACTAAGTAAATTCCTATTCGTTTCTTAAATTTAACTTACATGATTTTGAAGCTTTATATCTCTGTTACTAACCCTTGTTAGTGTGTGATCCAAAATTCAGTATTAATATTCATCTTTGTTTGTCGAAGTTGTTAGTGTAACGTATTATTGTTTTTATTGTGTTGAGTTAGCTTGAGAAGGTGAATGACTCAAATATTAGTGCCTTAGTTCACATTATATTTAGCTATTATATAAGATATCCATATCTAGCATTCCTTACGTTTTTTCACTCGGAAATATGTAGGGATTTTCAAGAAAATGCTGCTTGTTTTTTTCGTGGTGTTTTTAGCATGGGCGGCCTACCGAGCAACACGTCCACCACCTCCAAAGATTTGCGGATCTACAGGTGGTCCACCTGTTACATCGCCCAGAATAAAACTTCGTGATGGAAGGCATTTGTCTTATTTAGAATTCGGTGTTCCGAAAGAGAAAGCCAAGTATAAAATCATATTTGTGCATGGTTTTGGTGGTTCAAAACATCATAATATTTTCGCGGATGCAGCATCTCCGGTACATATCTATCCTTCTTTTCTTGTGCTTTCGGCAATTTGTTTCCCGATAACAACTTAGTTAATGCACACACTTTCTTGTTTGCTTTTGCATTCTGACATATTTACGCTCTGAAAACTGATTATAGAGTTGTAAAGTACACACATCCTCTTGAATAAAAAAGTGGGATGTAACAATTTGATCTCGACTCATGTTTGAGTGAAGATGATATTTTCATTTCTGCATACTTATAAATGCAAATATTCTTTTTAGGTCCTGTGACTTTTTATATTTACCCGTGCCTATATTTTTGAGAATTTTGACAAAAGCGTGTACACGTTTTTCTAAGCTGTGCATAAATTGTGCAACTGGCATTTGTGTGTACTTTTCTAAGGATCGGTGCGATTTATGCAGGCTGTTATTGAAGATTTAGGCGTGTACACAGTTTCATTTGACCGGCCTGGTTATGGAGAGAGTGATCCAGATCCGAAGCGAACTCTCAAGAGTTTGGCATTGGATATAGAGGAGCTCGCTGATCAGCTGGAACTTGGATCAAAGTTCTATGTAGTTGGAATGTCTATGGGTGGATTATTAGTTTGGCCGGTACTCAAGTACATCCCTCACAGGTGTAAATTAAATTCAGATTAACTTTTAAGCATTTTGTTAGAGGTGGCAACGTTGGCAGGTTAGGCGGGCTGGGTAATGAGTAAAAAACGTGTTCATGTTGAGGTGAGCACCACAATTTCTTATAAACAGTTAATGTGTTAGTTATGATTACAAAGTTGATTTATTTTAATGCTTATGTAAATCTTTGACACCATGATTTGGAGGCTATATGATACAAAAAAAGACTTTGGGCAACTTTTAACATGTTCATTATGTTTTACCAGTTCTCCTTATAGCTACTTTTTTTAACCCTATTTTATTTAAACCCGTTGAGATAAAACACAACCCAAATCGACCCATTAAAAAGGAAATGGGTCAGTCTGGAGCTTATGTTTTGCGTTGCTTTACACATTTTGTTCTCAAGGCGAGGTGAGGCGAGGTGAGGCGAGCTGTACATTAGAGATTGTTGAGGGATCTTTCTGTTTTTTGGATTAAGTTGTCCTAATTGTGTTTATATTATATTTTTGAATTACACAGATTAGCAGGAGCTGCTCTCATTGCTCCCGTAATTAATCACTGGTGGCCTAGTTTCCCTTCGAACATATGTAATGAAGTATATTCCAAGATGTTTAAGCAGGACCAATGGAGTTTGCGTGTCGCTCACCATCTACCATGGTTGACGTATTGGTGGAACACTCAAAAATGGTTCCGTAGTTCCTCTGTCGCTTCTGACTCCCCTGATATGTTTTCTCCTCCGGACATGGAAGTTTTGTCACAGTTTAGTCCAACAGAAGCACAAAAGGTACTTCTCTTTCAAGATTGCTTGGCAGGTTTTTGGTCATCTATTTTGGTGTTGGCAATTTCGACCCAATAATTTATTAATGGGTTGTATTGGGTCTTTTTAAATCTTTAACGGTCAAATCTGAAGTTAATTAGCTAAAAGTGAACATTTCCAATTGGTTGAAGTGTTGAATGGCTGAAACTGATTGAAAGTTGCCCAAGCTTGATCATTAATGCATACAATCTGCCAAAATCGTTTGATTCGAACATTTAGGTTATTATATTAAAAAAATACTGTTTTTTATCACTAACAGTCTAACACACTTATAATTCATAAAGAGTTTTAAATAGATCAATGAGAAAGTTTTTAATCATTTTGATTTATGCTAAAAATTAATCGTTCCAATCGGAACCCACTTTGGCGCTTTGACCCAATACCCAGCTTGGTTGACCCTCCCAGCTTGCCTTTAATTATCTGTTTTTTATTTAGGCTACACTTACCGATTTTTATTGTACCCATGCTTCTTTTTTAGAAAGCTGACTTGTTAGAGCTTGGGGGTGTTTGGGATCGTTTATTCAAAGTGCTTACCTGCTTAAAAAATAAGTATGTACCACCTGCTTACTTAAGTGTTTATTCCATTTAAAATAAGCAATCTAAGCAATTTTTCAGAAAGGTTTAGAAAGAGTGTTTGGAATTGCTTTTCTACTGACAAAATAAAATGTAAGCAAATAAACACTTAAATAAGCAACCCCAAACACCTTCTTACAACACAATATGAGGCTATGAACCAAGTTAGAGATAGTAAGTTATAGCCCACCATTGATGTGCTTTTATGCACAAGTGGTTTAACGTTTGTTACCGTACATCAGTACGTGATTTTGAGTTATCTTGAGTTATGCAAGACCGCTAGTTAAACAATATAGAAACGACCAGAGTTAGATCAAAGAATTGGATTATTAATGTAATAATCTAGTTTTATCATCACAATTAGCGTATTAGTTATGTATAAGAAAATGAAAGTTAAAGTATTTGTGGGTCACCCCAACCTATACTAACAAATGAACCTTCCCACCCGAATTTGTTGCAGTTGTTACCTGACCCGCCCATCTTGCTACTTGTGAATTATCTATTTGGTTTTAGACTTGTATTGTATGAAGACATCATAGCTGTTGCATAATTGTACCTAGAAAGTTTGCCTTATGTTACTCTTTTCAATATATTAAAGACGCAGCCAAGACAACAAGGAGAATACGAGTCTCTTCACCGTGATTTGATGATAGCATTTGGCAAGTGGGAATTTGACCCAATGGAACTCGAGAACCCATTTCCACATGGTGAAGGATCAGTTCATTTATGGCAAGGTGATGATGACCGGTTTACGCCTGTGACATTACAACGCTATATTGCAAAACAACTCCCATGGATCAATTATCATGAGCTCCCATGTGCTGGCCACATGTTTGCTCTTGCTGATGGGATGATGGACACTATCCTTAAAACGCTTCTAAATGTCAAAGATTAGGTTTACGGCTAATGGCTACGATAGCTACTTAGGTCAGTCTTAAAACCCACGTGTGTATCTGTTTTTTTTCTTCCGAAGTTGAACGAGCTTATTGTCAGTATGTCGTAATGTATATGATATCTCATACTTGTGTGTCTCATGGGTTTATTTACTCTCACGTACCTACACTCTATTTTCTTTTTTCGAAATTAAATTAAAGACAGATCGACTAAACAAGCTTTGACCTAGCAGAGTAGCAGTACAAGAGAATTCTATTAATCAAACGGGAGTTCAAGTTTTACCTTTTTATCCAATGTTTTAAAACCCGGTTTTTTAGTCAAACCGGATGAGTGTCAATTTCTGGCCGGACCGGTCGATCGGTAGGGCCGGAAGGTCGAAGGAGTAGGAGGAGTCAGTTTTCTTTGAAGATCGAGGAATCAATCTCCCAATTATGATTCCATCGGAGTTGTTAAAATATGAAAACATAATATATACATGAAGTAAAAGACATACAAAATCATGTCCACTAAACAATTTAACAAACCAACATCCAATAAATAGACTTTGTTCAAAAACATACAATCTAACAAGTAAACAACATTCTTAACAATAGGATTTTGCAATTATATTTTATACTACTCCGTAACAATTAATAACGCATTGTATATTTAAAAATTAACTTTAATAACGCATTTTATATTGTAATACATCATCAAATAATACATATCGCTTCATAAAATATTATATAATATCAACAAACTTTAATTTGATAATAAACCTTTAATTTTCGAATATAATATATATCATGAGTGCTGCGATATATATAATAAATATATTTATAGTAAATAATTAAAACAAGTTAAATGTTAGATTAGTTGGTTAACAAGCTGCTATTCATGAATGTGGTCGTGATTTCGAATCTTATAACCAACAATTTTATTTTGTTTTCTATTTCTTTAAAATTTTAACTTTAACTTGTCCCACATTGGTGAGAATACAATCTCAACATAAAAATCACCTTCTATATAATGCCAACAAAGTTCACACTACAATTTACAATCCAATTTAAGAAGGTATAGAGGCTTTTTAAGTTTAGAAAGTAATTTAATTAGTTTTTTTTTTTTAAAAAAATTGAACCGGTTCAACACGCCGGTCCGGTTCCTGGTCCAACCCGGTCCGGCGGGCCAGCCCAAACGGCCCGTTGACTAGTCAAACTTTGGAAAAAAACCGGTTTATTTTGAGTCAGATTTTTAGAAAAATCCGGTCCAACCGATGGGACCGGACCGATCGTACCGGTTCTTAAAACATTGTTTTTATCCATGTACAACTCTACAAGCATTAGAGAATGGTACCCTATGTACTTATGTAGGTCTAAATGGATAGCTTTGAATACGTGTAATATCGGTTTGGTTGATCCATAAATAACTTATTATCCCTTTAGATGTTTAATAAGTTAAATATAATTTCAAAAATAATAATATGAAAATGTTAATCTAATTCATTTTTGAAATAATTCGATTTGAAAGGTTGGACGCATTTAATTACACTTTGTGCCACTTTCGACTATTTCAACACATTTGACATGTCTTGTCTTAACCATTTTTGGAGAGTATAATTTGACACGTTAGTGGTAGAATATAACCCGTATCAAACCATTTGTATATTAGTGCGTATAAATTTCTTCCTTCAATAGTTAAGATCGTCATTATCCCAAATTATGGATGGTATGGTGATTGTTTGGTACAAGTTATTGGGGGTAATAAACTGGATAAGATCTATTTTAAATAATATAAAACCTTAAATAATAACAGTTGGCGCTATGCGAAATTCTGATATTTTCACTCGATTTTAGAGTTTTGTTGACGATAGTCTTGTTGTTATAAATTTGAACATACATAATTTGTTGTATTTCAATCAAAATTTAAGGGTCAAATATTGAATAAAGAAAGTTTGTATCTATACAGATCTATCAGAGTGATGGGTAACGATAAATTAGTATAGTCTGGCCTTGTGGGTATAGGTTTTCTAGGGTCCGTGTTCTATATATTCTTCGCGAATAATAAATAGCAACCTACGGGAAATTTATTATTTATCATGGTATTAGAACGGGTTTGATTATCGGACCCGATGGTTGAGCCGCCTCCCTTTATAGCCAGCCGTCGTCTCTAGCCGCTCTAACCCCGTCAAATCTATCTTTACTAAAAGCTTTATCCTTCTCCCTCTTTCTTTGATTTCCAGCAAAACCCTACCAACCAACATTGATTCGAATTAGGTTATAAGTAATCAAGGTGAAAAATATACGTGAGACTATCCCCGAGGTTGGCAGTATTGGCCGCTCGAAGGATACTAAGTTGGACGAAGCAATGGACACGACTCTTGAAATTCGTGATAATAACGATATGTCTTGTGGAACATATTCTTTTTCCCAAGATGATTATGAGGGTGGGAGAGATGATGCCAGCCGTGAGGCCCAGAATAATCCGAGCGGAGTACGTGGCCCAAAAATTATAAGGAGAAGAAAATCCGTTAAACATTTGGTTATGGAAACTGCTCCCCAAGTGCCATCAGGATATCAAAGATCAGGAAAGCCCATGCAGCATTCGGGGTGAGTCTTAACGAGGAACTGGTAAGGTTTCTAAAAACTCGTCGAAACTTGATTTAGTATAAGGGTAAAATTAACATTTTATCAAACTATATAAATAAAAAAGATTGTTAACATTTTTTTTTGGATGAAAGGGATTATATATTTATTTTTAGGGAACGGATCAGAGGAGCAGGGTGAAGGAAGGGAGGGACTATTTTGCAATTTTGATAAAGTTATGGACTTATTTCCAAAATTATCTGAAAAATACCCAAAAAATGTCCAAAAATTTGTTCAATCATAAAACTTTTTAACATGCAAGATTCAGTTAAAAATGATAAAGAACGTAAGATGCAATAAAATATACAGGATGCAGTAACAAATATACAAAGACACAGTAACAAATATACAAGATGCTGTAAACAAATTAATACTAATTTTTTAAATTCAAGAATAAAATCAAAATTTACAAACACATTAAAATGCTAAAAAAAATACATAAGATGCAGTAACAATATACAAAAGATGCAGTAAATAAGTACTAGTCGTTTTTTTCTCTAAAAAGTACGATGCAATAGAAAAAATGTACGATGCTGTAATGTAAAATGCAGTAGAAGAAATGTACGATGCAGTTGATTTTTATTTCGGATCTAAAAAGTAAATCTAGATCTAAAAAGTAGATCTACTTTTCATATCTACTTTTTAGATCAAGATCTATGAGTTTCCAGATCCAGATCTATATAGTGGTAGTGGTGGAGCGGCGGTGGTGGCAGTAAATGGTAGTGACGGTGGAGCGGCGGCGGTGGAGGTGGAGCGGTGAGAGAAAATGGAGAAATGACCACGGTTGGTTACGTTCGGTGGAAGCCGGTTCACCAACGGTGGTTGTTCGCATATCAACTCTCAGGCCACAAAATCCGCCGTCGTTTTCTCCGATAACGTCGACGGTGACTGTGGTGGTGGCGATGGAGCTGCGGTGGTGGCGGTGGAGCGGCGGTCACGAATGTAGTGGAGCAGCGGTGATGGATATGGTGGAGGACGTTGGTGGTGGTGGTAGTTTGTTAGTGTGTATTTTGTGAAGAGAGGGAGAGATAGAGAGAAGAGAGTTGAATGTGTTTGTGTTATGTGAAAATGGAGAAAAGAAAGTGAACTCCCCCTATTTTTATTTTGCATAAATTGCAAAATAGTCCCTTGCCCCTCTATGTCCTCTCTAACTTATGTTCTCCTGTGATCCTGAATCTTATTTTTAAATGAGTAACGATCATTTGATTTCAGGTATATAGCTAAACATGTGTATTAAGCTATGCATCTTATTTGATAACTTTTAGATTATTTATTTATTATTTACTTTTTGTAAGTGCAGTTTATTTGAAATTTGTAATATTTATTTACGAGTTAGATTCTGAGGAGAATGTCTTATTTGAGGGGAATGAGGAGCAGATATATTTTACTGCTTTTTAAGATAAAATTGTAAGAATTAAAATGCAATAATGTTAAATGCAGTGAAATTTATAGGTATAAAATGCAATGTTATTAAAATGCGGTATTATTAAAACGCAATAGTTGTCATAAATCACAAAAATTAGGTCATAAAATGTAGTAAAAATGACCTTCTATTCCTTCCCTGAGGTATTCTCCTCGAATCCCCCACTTTAATTTATTTGAAAATTAATTAATATTCATCAATCAATATAAATAACAATATTTTGAGAATGATTTGAACATAGACATAGTAAAAGCGCTTTAGCAATGTATATAATACAACATCCTATATGCGTAGATATGATGTACATACGAAATGCTACATTTATATAATTTTTATATATACAAAAAATGAATTTGATCAATCACATTTTATTCCACCTCATTTATTTGTAGAGTGAGGAACAATTGAATACCACAATTTTTCGTGAGAATTGAGGAATCAAATAAGAACGCATCACGTGTTACAAAATCTACTTTTCCCAACGTTTTTAAAAATTAAATATCTTCCAAACGGTAAGTCAAAAAATCATAAAAATTGCATTATAAAAATCAGCATTTTTTTCTCTTCGATTAGAGATCTCACAAGGTATACTTTCGATAACTTTTTTTTCGTTTTCGTTGGGTTTTGTAAACGAGTAACACATGTGTTAGCAGCAGGTAACACATGTGATACCAGCATGTAACACATATGATACCAGCATGTAACACATGTGATACCAGCATGTAACACATGTATTACTAATATTGTACAATCATAAAAAAAGTCGTCGAAAGTATATCATGTGAGATGTCTAATCGAAGAGAAAAAGATGCTTATTTTTATAGTGCAATATTTATAATTTTTCAATGAGCCATTATTGAGATATTTAATTTTTAAAAGCGTGGGAGGAAGTGAGTTTTGTGACACGTGGCGCAATCCTATTGATTCCTCAATTCTCACAAAAATTTTCATTCTCATTTGAACTTCATGCTTTATTTGTATGTATATGTTTATTATATATATATATATTTTCTTTTGCAAGTGTCGCATTATTCATAGTTTCATACTTTTTATAATGTATTGATTTCACACACACACACACACACACACACACACACACACACACATATATATATATATATATATAGTAGGAGGATCAAAAAAGAAAAACACACATATATATAGGGACCGGATTCAGAGGGAAGCACTATTTTCTGGGAAAGAGGGAAGCTACACATTCATCAACGATGAATGTTAACGAATTCCCTTAATATTCATCATATGATATTATAAGTTATAAAAAATAGTTTATTGATGAGTATAACATCGGTTTTGATTAATATTTATTGGTTAAAATATGTGTTAGGTCTTGAAGGTCCCAAAACTTAGATACAGATTAAATAATAAGTATTTAATATATTGGTTTATATTTAAGTTATATCAAACAAGTTAATTAATCAAGGCGGAATACTAGATTAATTAAGGCACATAATATATTATGAATTAGAGTTTTATTCACAATAAATGGTTTGTCTTACAAAGAAGACAAAGTATTCAAACACACACAGATTGTTTGAATACGATCCAAGTAGTATACCTTGATACAATTATCACTACAAACTTAACAGTAAGTGTGGTAATGCTTTAGCCTAAGCTTAAAGGTCTTGTATACTAATTGTCTTGGATACTACTTGGTGGTGCTTTTGAACTGCTATTTATAGAGTTGAGTATCAACTCTATTATCCAGTTCAGTTGGTTGTCCAAGGGATAACATATTCATCTTGGGCAACTTTGCACTCTTCCCTTTTTGCTTTTCTTGGAAATAGAAAAAGCAAAAGGTAAAAGGTTTCTTTGCTGAAACAGAAAACCTTTATTCAATGTTTGACTTTACTCAAACATCTCTTCAGTTGTACCTTAGCCTTGGGAAAGAAGAACTTCTTTTGTACGATTGTACTTTCATTCTTCAATCTGTGCTCTTTAGTCTGTGCTCATCAGTCTGTGATCTTCAATCTGTGATCATCAGTTTGTGATCTTCAGTCTATGAAGTCTTCTGTCTTCAATCTTCATTCTTCAGATGATGAATCCATAAGTCTTCAAGTAGAGCAAGGCTTTCAGTCTGTGAGAATTCTTCAGTCTCTGCAGCACAGACTCAGAATACTTCTTCAGTCTGTGAAGCACAGACTCAGAAACACAGATTCAGGAATTCACTAAGTTTGTCCTGAATACAACTAAGTTAGATTTTGACTCCTCAGATTTATAACTTGGGTTTGATCATTGTTTTTCCCAACAATCTCCCCTATCTGATGATGTCAAAATCTATTTACAAAAGATAATAGAGAAATAATAAATACTAAAGTGAAACATAACATATGGATCAAGACTTATATACATAAGGTCAGAATCACAGTTAGTTCACAAAAATATTACAATTATTACATAAGATTGTAAAAGGTATAAATTTAACAATCTTCAATCTTTTCTCTGAGCCCTGATCTCTTTGATCTTTTCCATTTTCCTCTTCAACAACACTTCCTTTTCCTTATCAGATTTTTCTTCAAATTCTTGATACTCCAGGATGATTTTCTTGCAGATGTCTTCAAATCTAATCATCATCCTGATCTTGGAAAGGTTGTTGAATAACCAGCTGATTAACCTTCTTTTAAATGGCTTGGCTTGAGAATATTTGCATTCATTCAGCAGGGCAATGCAATGCAGCAGAGACTCTTCATATAGTCTATTTTGATCCTGGAAGCACTCTATTCCATTGATATCTCTGTAGCACAGACCTTCAACTTTGTCAGTCTGGACATAGGATCTATCGATAAAAATGATACCTTTTGGTAGAGGATGCTCCCTTCTCTGCTCATTCTCTGTAGATAACCCAGCTGACTTCTTCTTTATTACAAAGTTGTTTGCTATGCAGAACAACTTGTATTCTTCTTCTGAGATAAGCCCCAGACTGAGAACTAACTCAATCAGGTAAGATAGCTCATCCAGAACTTCTTTCTTCAGATCTTTGTCAGCTTCACTCTTCAAAATATTAGCAATGGATTGCCATTCTTTAAGTCCTAGAGTGTACAGGTCATCCACCCATACCATTTTTGAGCTCTTGGTCAAAGTCAACTCTAGCCTCAATCTCTGTCCAATCTTATTCAGATGACAGTCTTTAATCTTTTGCTTGAGATTTGACTTTCTGAAAGTGGATTGTAGTTTTGCTTTTAGGCTCTCTATCTTCTGTAATCTTTTTGACAGCTCTTCATCTTCTTTGATTTGTTGCTCAACTTGACTCCTTCTGGATTGAGTCTGTGAACAACTTTCATCTTCTAATTCTTTGGAGAGCATGTCAACAAATCTTGCTTCCTTCAACTTCTGCTCCTCAATTGATAATACATTTAAGTATTCAGTTAAAGTCATACCTTTAGCAGTAGCTTCTTGTTGCAAGAGTTCATCCTGTAGATTTGACAGTTCAGGATTTCTTGTACCAGCAGCATGATCATCCACCATCTTCTTGATCTTGCTTAACCTCTCCTGCTTGGATAATGCAATTTCCTTGCCCTTACCCTTATCCATAACTTCTTCTATGGTAGAACTTGATCCAGGATAAGTGCTTATCAGATGAGCACTTCTCCATTGCATTCTATCTTCAAGTTCACTTCTACCTGGAGGCAGTGTTCTAGTTGTTGTGATTGGTCTAGCAGGGTTGGCTTCAGATTGGATGGCTTCAGCACTGATGATTAGAGCATCAATGCTTGCTGCTTGTTGTTCTGAGCTCTGAGTCTGTGTCTGATGCTGTGTCTCAGTCTGTGCAGGTTCAGAGGGCACAGACTTAGACTCTCCAGTCTTGACTTTTGAGGCACCTTCATCTACACCTCCAAAAGTAGCATCATCTTCATCATCATCTGATCTTCTAAATACCTCAGACTCAGAACTGCAATCAGGATTGACGGCATCATCATCTTCACCATCAGTGTCCTGTTCTTCAGCCTGCTTCACAAACTGATCCCAGGTCTTGATCCCCTTCATCTTAGGTTGGGAATCAAAGATATCCCTTTCAGGAATCCTCCTGGCCATGCTTTTCATTTTCCTGGCTCTTTTGATCTGTAGTGGTTGAATATCTTCATCTTCTTCCCTTGGTCTCTTCAACTCCACCTGATCTAGGTCTGAGATAGTTGCTATTGGGTCTATGTGTAAGACAATAGTTGACTCCCCCTGAGTCTGTGCAACCATCTCAGTATGTTCACCTACCTGCAATCCTTCTGACTCCTCCTCAGTCTGTGCACTCAT